>MU755313.1:66306-89467 GCA_026770625.1 Nicotiana glauca
AATAAGGGTCGGGTCAAAAACCTGTCTAGTCATTCTTTGTCTGAAAACTCTTCGCGTTTCTAGTCAAAGAGGGGCAACTGTTGACATGTGATTTTTGACCCTCCCCGAAATTTTACCCATTTTTAGCATGTAAATATTTAATTTAGGTCTAATATAGCTATTTCAGCTAATTTTGAAACTTTTACTTTATTTTCGTCATAAAAATGAAAAATAAAAAAATGGGCGCATATTACTCTATTTTAATCATGTATTAGATATCTTTAGAGAGATATGTTTCTTTGAACCTATTTTTATTTTAATATAATCTTGAAAAATACAAAAAATAGTACCTTATTTTTTATCTTTATATAATTTCGAAAATACAAAAGAAAAAACAGTCTCATTAATGTTTTGTAGTTATTTTAATCTTTAAAAAATACAAAAAAATAGTACTTTATATTTTATCTTTATATAAAAACAAAAATTACAAAAAAATAGTTTCATTAATGTTTTGTAATTATTTTAATCTTGAAAAAATACCAAAAAAAATAGTTTTATTTTAATTGTCAGTCTTATTTTAATAGTTATTTTGCTTACATAGGATTAATTAAATAATATCGTGTTTTTATTCTCGGTTCCGCGTAAAGAATAATATTCGGGTTCAAACGACCCATTTTTAGGCTAAAATTCGGATAACCCAATACCCGAGCCCAATACCCAAGCCCACTACCCTAAAACCTAGACCTAATCCTATAAATACTACACCTAAAGGCTTCAGCCGACAGAGATGAAAGAGGGGGCTAATACCTGAACACTTTGGAGTCATCTTCTCCAACTAACCAAAAACCAAAAAAAAAAACCTAACCCTAAACCTTCTCCATAACCCCGCCAGCCGCTGTCTCCAAACGACACCCTCGACACACCCCATCACCTTCTCCTTCAGATTTTAAAGTTGAACCTGCCCTTCCTGCTCCATCAATACCATAGCCACCACAGCCCAGCAACGACCTCCCTCTCTAAAACAAAACCAGCAACTGGCGTTCCCAGTTCCGCCATGAATGACTACCCTTGAGCCGAGCAGCCGCTGCTGCTTTCTTCCATTTTTCCATTCAAGACAGTGCCGGCAAACACACACACTCATAACTGGCCAGAAATACAGCAGAAAATGTGACAGTGCGTGAGATTTTTCCAGTCATCGAGCCATCGAGATCGTCGTTCTCTATTCGTTTTCAGATCTGTTCGCTTCCAACTGAGCCAATCTTTTTGTAAGTTGTTCGAATATAACTGTTAAATCTATTTGAACTCTCTAAAGGAAAAGGCTGTTAAGAAAAGGGTCGTTGTATTTGCATCTTCCCGATTAAAAGAAAGTTTCGTGTGTTAAGGTCCCTCTAAACTTATCTCGTTTATTTGTTGATATCTCGGTCTGCATTACATGACGCTGGCTCGTTGTTTTCTGCTTTGATCCAAGATTTGATTCAACTTTGTGTTCGTTCGTCACATTCGTGTTTTCCACGGATTTGATCTCTGTTAATTAACTTTCTGTTTAACAAAAGATGTCCTGTTCAAAATGAGCTTCTTAAGACCTTCTCCCCATGATGTGATTTCTACAAATTATTATTATGTGTACAAAATTCTTGTTTGCTTCCCATATATGATAATTGTTTCTACCAGTAATGAGATCTGGTTTTGGTGAATTGCACGATGAATGCTGCAGCATCGTTGTTTAGGAGGTTAAATATCAGGATGCTTTTAAGTTAAATATGTTTGGTTTGTAATTGAATAGTATGGTAAGTATGCATCGTTTGATTTTCAGTGGCATCGCATGTGATTGTCTTTTATAAACAATAAAGTTTTTGTTTCTTTTGAGGTCTCATACTCCGTTGCACTGCCAGAAACCTTAGGTATAGAGCTTTCTTTTATCTTGGAGTTTAGTAATAGATTCGTTTCATAAAAATAGTCTGCTAGATTTTAATCGGTCAATATAGGACCTAAGGATTGCATCATAATATCGTCATTATTCTTGTTGCATTCTTTTGGTAAAGTAGTAAGTTTGTTTTTTTAGTAAATTTTCGGTTATATTGAGGTGTGCCGTGCCGAACAAAAATGACAAATTGCATGGCCCTCATCTAATTGGTCTCGTTTTAATCCTTAGAATCCGGGATGGGCCGTTTAGCGAATTTCATGGCCTTCCCTAAATATAATAACACGCTAGCCTCTTTAGGCACGCACTTTAAATAACTTTACCTTCCTAACTACGGGTGCACATTTATGTGACCCAAATCCAAATCTCAACGGAGTCGAAATATGTTGACAACCATGGGTGCACTGGTGCGACGTGGTTTGAGACGCATTTTCACGACGTTGCAATTCTTATTAAAATAAAATAAAAGCGGGTTACTAATAAAAGGCACATAAGTTAGAACATGTATTAAAATTAGATGTTTTAGCCAAATATAGCAGTTGAACGACCGTGCTAGAACCACGAAACTCGGGAGTGCCTAACACCTTCTCTCGGGTTAACAGAATTCCTTACCCGAATTTCTGGTTCGCGACTGTTAAACAGAGTCAAACCCTTTCCTCGATTCGGGATTCAAACCGGTGACTTGGGACACCTTAAATCTCGCAAGTGGCGACTCTGAATCTTAAATAAAATGAATCCCGTTTCGATTGTCCTTTAAGTGGAAAAACTCCTTTTTTATTATACCCTTCACGGGGTGTAGTAAAGCCTTAATAAAAAAGGAGGTGTGACATTAGCTTAGAATTAATTAGTTGAATTCGTTACTTGAAGTGTTATTTACATTATATAATTGATTTGAATAGATTTGGGCGATTTGAAGTTGAGTACTCGTGGCAAGAGCGTGGTTTTGGGTTATCTTTTAGCCGGTTCAAGGTAAGTGGCTTGTCTAACCTTGCGTTGGGGAACTCCCCTTAAGATTTGGTATTGTTCATACATGAAATGCCTTGTACGTAAGGTGACGAGTGCGTACATGTGCTAATTATTAAAAAATCCTGTTTTCATTTAGAACTATAACTGAGTTTTCTTTCTTGTTTATGCTACGTGCAATTTAATCATACTGTTAGCTTACGGAAGCATGTCTAATTGACTTAATTATCTTACTTGCTCAAACTTCTTTATTTGAATTCTATGCAGCATGCTAGGTTAGAAATACTTGTTTGCCTTGGTATGTAATTTAGATTGAATTGAATATTCTTCGTGTTGATGCTGTGTGTTTATTTTGGGACTACGGATGGTATCCCGGGAGATCCCCCTGCATGTTTACTTTGGGGCTACAGATTTGTATTTCGGAAGATCCCCCTGCACTTTTATATTGGAACTACGGGACTACTACACCCGGTAGATTCCCCTAGTATTGGGTATTTACATTTATGACTATGGATCGGGATTCCGATAGATCCCTGCGCACTATGAGTTGGACTATGGAAGACACCTGGGAGATCCATTGGATATTTATATTTGGGGCTACAGGACAGTATCCTGGGAGATCCCCGATTGTTACTTTGTGTTGAGTTGTATTTTTTCCGTCTGTGATTATTTTGGCTCTATTGCAGTTGTTGTTACTCTTATTACCCTGTATTACTTTAATATTGCTTCTTTCCTTATATATTATTGTACATGACCGGTAGGGCCCTGACCTTCCTCGTCACTACTCGACTGAGGTTAGGCTTGACACTTACTAGGTACCGCTGTGGTGTACTCATGCCCTGTCTTGCACATGTTTTTCATATGCAGATCCAGGTACTTCGACTAATCCCTACTACCCTTGAGGCGAGGCGATTCTCTAGAGACTTCGAGGTATATCTGTCGTGTCCACAGACCGAGAAGTCCCTTTCCATTCTATCTAGTGATAGCCCTTCTATCTTTTCTGTTGATTTAGACATTCCGGAGTTAGAGCATTTTATCATTTTTTGTAGCTTGTGATTCATGGGTTTCCGAATTTGGGGAAGTTGTTCAGTTTGAGAGTTATATTTGTATATGCTGAGCGGCATCTTAAACTTTCATTATATTATTCCATAGTTTTTATTAGCTTTATCTATTTTTTTCCCTTTTTTGGCAATTGTTAGGCTTACCTAGTCATAGAGACTAGGTGCCGTCATGATAGTTCACGGAGGGCGAACTGGGGTCGTGACAAGTCGGTTGGAGATGAATTTTGGAAATATTTTCGGAGGGAGTTTGTGGGTAATGATTCTTAACTCCTTTTTTCTTATAACCCATTACTCTAAATATGAATTCATCATCTAATTTCGGATTTGGGGTGAGAGATTGGGGAAAAGTTTGGAAAAGTTTTTAGGCCTAATTTTTGAGTTTTGATTGGGGACTTGACATCGGATTTGGATGATTTTTGTATGGTTAGACTCGTGAGTGAATGAGGGTTCATAATCCATAACTTTTACCCGATATTGAGACGTTGTCCCGGGGGACGTTTTAGTCATTTTTCCTAATTTCGCGTATTAGCTTAGAACTAATTAGTTGAATTAGTTACTTGAAGTGTTATTTACATTATGCAATTGATTTGAATATATTTGGGCCATTTGGAGTCGAGTACTCGTGGCAAGAGCGTGGTTTCAGGTTGATTTTTGAGCCGGTTCGAGGTAAGTGGCTTGCCTAACCTTTTGTGGGGCAACTCCCCTTAGGATTTGGTATTTTTGATACATGAAATGCCTTGTACGTGAGGTGATGAGTTCTTACATGTGCTAATTATTGAAAAATCCTATTTTCATTAAGAACTATAACTGAGTTTTCTTTCTTGTTTATGCTACCTGCAATTTAATCCTACTGTTAGCTTAGGGAAACATGTATAATTGACTTAATTGCCTTACTTGCTCAAACTTCTTTATTTGAATTCAGTGCTTCATGCTAGATTATAAATACCTATTTACTTTGGTATGTAATTTGGACTGAATTGAATATTCTTCGTGTTGCTGTTGTGTGTTTACTTTGGGACTACGGGATAGTATCCCGGGAGATCCCCCTGCATGTTTACTTTGGGAATACGAATTTGTATTCCGGGAGATCCCCCTGCACTTTTATGTTGGAACTACGGGACTACACCTAGTAGATTCTCCCAGTACTGGGTATTTACATTTGGGACTACGGATTGGGACTCCGATAGATTCCGGCGCACTATGAGTTGGACTATGGGATGCCACCTGGGAGATCCACTAGATATTTTTATTTGGGACTACAAGACGGTATCCTGGGAGATCCCCAGTTGTTACTTTTATATTGAGTTGTATTTTTTTCGTTTGGGATTATTTTGTCTATGTTTCAGTTGTTGTTACTCTTATTACCCTGTATTACTTTAATATTGCTTCTTTCCTCATATATTATTGTACATGACCGGTAGGACCCTGACCTTTCTCGTCGCTACTCGACTGAGATTAGGCTTGGCACTTACTGGGTACCGCTGTAGTGTACTAATTCCCTTTCCTGCACATGTTTTTCGTGTACAGATCCAGGTACTTCGACTCAGCCCTACTGCCCTTGAGGCGAGGTGATTCTCCAGAGACTTCGAGGTATATCTGCCGCGTCCACAGACCGAGGAGTCCCTTTCCATTCTATCTTGTAGTGATAACCCTTCTATCTTTTCTATTGATTTAGACATTCCGGAGTTAGAGCATTTTATCATTTTCATAGCTTGTGATTCATGGGTTTTCGGGTTTTGGGAAGATGTTCAGTTGAGAGTTATGTTTGTATATACCGAGCGACATCTTAAACCTTCATTATGTTATTTTGTAGTTTTTTATTTATTTTTATCTATTATTCTTTTTCCTTTTTCCGCAATTGATAGGCTTACCTAGTCATAGAGACTAGGTGCTGTCACGATAGTTCATGGAGGGAGAATTGGGGTCGTAACATCAAGGTAGCGAATCCAAACTATCTTCTTCTAGACGTAGGTCTTCTTCACCCCTAAGGTCTTCTTCGAAAGATAAAGATTTATCTGAAGCCCTTCGTGAACCTACTGTTGATGAGATTATCCCTCAGGAGCTATCCATTGTGACTTATAGTGAATCATGAAGAGTCAAGTCTCTTCCATGGCTGCTTCTCTTGACTGTGCTGATCTTTAACCAACCTTGATTACCACCGGTCTTCTTGCTCTGGTTCGAAGAGAATATAATTGGAAACCCGACTTCTCAATTTTAATCCTTGGTTCTAGCCAAAGAATAACTTCATATCAAGCTGGCTATTCCTTTGTTTATACATATCATTTTACCTTAAACTTTAAATCTCATATTGACCCAGTAATCATTAAGTTCTGTTGTTACTTCAATGTATGTTTGGGACAAATTGGTCCTATTGTTAGGGGAGCTGTTGCATGCCTCCGTTATTTATCAAACTTGGCTTCTATGCCTTTTACTTTTCGTCACTTTCTTCATCTATACTCTCCCAAATTATTTCGTAATGGAGTTTTCTCCCTTGTGGCCAAATGTAATAGAGTGTTAGTTAGCCTTGGAGATGATATAGATCGAGGATGGTATGCTCGCTTCGTTGCTGCTCCCACTAGTGGTTGGTGGGTGAAGAAAACATGACTTTTCCCAAAAAGTGAAAATTTGCACGTAAGTATTTGTATCTCACCTTTTTCCTTTGTTAAAAATTGATTCTCATTTATTCTCGTGCCTACTTTTTCAGCAACTATGGAAGTCTTTGAAGAGATCCCTGAATCCCATGCTTGGGTAGGAAAGTTATTGTCTGTTTCTCCTATGGAGAGAAAGTTTTGGAAGTACCTTTCTCAAAGATTTGAGTGGAAAGTCAAAACACGGTATTTTTTTCCTGTTTTGTTCTTCTTCCTTTTTTTCTCTTTTGCTTGTTTAAGAGTTTTTCACCGTGACTATTTTTCCTTTTGTCAAGATTGCCCTTCGTGGTGTTACTCCTGCTTCTGTTTCATCTACAAGACTCATGGTGAGTCTTGCTCAAGAAAGGATTCTAAGCTCTTCTTCAAAGAGGAAAGTTGATGGAACTCGCGGCTCAGAGGGAGAAGAAACCAGAGGAAGGTTCTTTAATTAATAGATCTCATGTCAGAGGGCGCGTTATTTCAGATGATGAAGCCACACCTCCTCCAAGTTCAGTTCCTGTTAATGAACCCAAAGATGCTAACTTAGTGAGTTCTGATGATAAGATGAATGCTCCTCCTTGTAAATCTACTGATCAACTGTTTTCTTGTGGTTTACGTAATGGTGATTTTGGACCTGTTTCTGAGGAATTACCCCCTGCTTCTTTTCCAGTTACAATCCCAGTCTATTCCCAATCTACCGTTCTTATTACTGCTGCTACTGCTCCTCCCGTTACTGCTTTTACTTCCTCAATCATACTTCTTGTTACTACTTCTCACGTTAAAGTTGGTACTTTTAGTAGTAATAGGGTGATGAAAAAGGTTAACATATAAGTCCCTGAAGATGGTAATCTATTGAAAAAATATGGTCAAGCGGACGTATGATGAAAAGCTTTAATTGGTCCAGTTGAGAAGTCTAAGTTGGAAAGCTATAGCTCTTTGATCTGGATGAATGATATTGTTCATTCATCTTTATAGTTTTAAGTTTTAACTTTTCCCTTTCCTTTTCCTTTTCCTCGTGGTTATTTACTTTTGTTTGACAACCTTTTCTTTCTTTTATTTTGTAGATCAACTTAATAGGCACGAAGCTTATGAAAAGAATTTTCACACTAGACAGCTCGTCAATGATTATCATACTGAAGCAGATAACTGGAAGGAACAATACGAGGGTCTTCAATTGGAGAAAGAACTTTTAGCTGAAGATAAGTGTGCTTTGGAACAACAATTAAGGATGATGGCAGCGGAATCGACAGATATGTGCTTTTACTATTTAGTAAAGTTAATATAAAGTGACAACTATCGAGTTGTAATGACCCTACTATCCTCATTCCCCTATTAAGACTTTTCGTATGTGTTTTTACTATTTTATGACTTGCGGGGATGATTGGTTTGGTTTTGAAAGGGTTAGGGTTGAATTCAGAACACTTAGTTCTTTATTAGTGGCCTAAGGTGGCCAAGTTTGACTTGAGTCAATATTTTGAGTAAACTACCACGGAACTATGATTTGATGGTTCCTATAGGTCAAGATGATGATTTTGGACTTTGAAGCTTATGAAGATTGAGTTTCGGGTGATCCGAGAGCGTTTAGACGCTGGATGTTGAAGTTGGCCTGAGTTTCTTAAATTGAATTGAAGTAGACTTTGTTGTTATCGATGTCCGTTTGGGATTCCGAGCCTGAATATGTTCTATAGTGATTTGTGACTTATGCATAAATTTGGCATCATTCGAGTTGTCTAAGTATGATTCGTCGCATTCGGGGCTAGTTAAAGAAGTTTGAAGTTCATAAGTTGATTAATTTGGATTTAGGTGCAGTGATTGGTTTCGATGTTATTGTACGTGTTCCGAGACTTAGCGTAGGTCCTTAATATGTTTACGAACTTGTTCGCACAGTTGGACGGGGTCCCGGGTGGTTCGGGTGTGTTTCAGACCACCTAGAGTTGAGTCCAAATTGCAGAAATTTCTAGTGCTAGTTTCCTTCTTCGCGAACGCGAAAGGTTCCTCGCATTTGTAATGAAGGATTTAGGGAGTGGGTCATCTTATTCTTCGCGTTCGTGAAGTAGCGGTCGCATTCATGAAGTCTGGGGACCAGTGGCCTTCGCGTTCGCGTAGTATTGGCTGGGCTAGCCTTCACAATCATGAGGTATTGGTCGCGTTCGCGAAGAAGGCCTTTAGGGCGAGGAGCAGTTTTGCCTTCGCGATCGGAGGGCTTCTTTCGCGATCGTGAATAAGGGTTCGATGGGCATTAACTTTTAAAACTCCGGGATTTAGGTTATTTCCTTCATTTATCACATTTCTTCGCCGATTCTAGAGCTACTTGGAAAGGTATTTCCACCTAGTTGAACATAGGTGATTTCTATATAATGTGAGTTTAATACATAGATTATGAGTAGATTTTAATATAGAATTGCGAAAATTATGGGATTATGTTGAAAAACCTAGGATTTGGAAAAAAATGACATTTGATCACGAAAATGATTATGGAAATGAGTAGAAACTATATATTTGAGTACATAAGGTCATTGTTAACATTATTCTACAAAAAGTTTCAGAATCCGGGCACATAGGGGGACTTTTAGGAAGATTTCCAATTTGGGATGGGTAATTAGTCTAATAATTAAAAATTTTTGAACTTTGGACATGTATTGATTAGTTTGTACGATCTTTGGCTAGTTTCGAATTCTCAGCACTGATTTGGGGCAATTAGTGAGGTCGAAGGGCCGAGTAGTGGATTTGAAAGCGAGGTAAGTCTCTTGCCTAATTTTGTAATAGGGAATTTATCCCCGTAGGTGCTTAAATTATTATGTGCTATTAATTTACGTACGTACGAGGTGATGCGAGTCCGTATGTAGCTAAAAACATATT
The DNA here is from genome assembly GCA_026770625.1 of Nicotiana glauca. NCBI lineage: Eukaryota > Viridiplantae > Streptophyta > Magnoliopsida > Solanales > Solanaceae > Nicotiana > Nicotiana glauca. The sequence goes on from MU755313.1 coordinate 75,717, forward strand.
TGTGTCCGGATAGACATCATACGCCTAAGTCTGAAATCATACGCCTAAGTCCGAAATCGTCATACTGGAAGCTTCAGATCCTGGTTCCGAAGTCGTTTACTCAAAATTCCAATCCTAGTTCATTCTTTCAACTTTAAGCTTCTCAAATGAGAATTTTCATATAAATTTAACTCCGATCTTCCTTAATTTAAATTCCGACCATGCGAACAAGTCACAATTCCTGAAATGAAGCTGCTCATGTGCTCAGACTACCGAACGACGCACTAGGGCTTAAAATGACCGGTTGGGTCATTACATTCTCTCCCACTTAAACATACGTTCGTCCTCGAGTGTGCTGAGAACTATACTGAAGTAGTCTGAAATTGATGTTTAACTTCTCATGCACCTCCCCGTGCTACCACAACTTAGCTGAGCGCATTGGCTCGATAAATTCTGAAGATATTCCCTTTTATTCAAGCAAATAACCCTTAGAGCCCAATTCCAACATCCGAAATTCTATGCCAGGCCTGTTTCCAACATACGATCACCGTATCAATCACTATACGCTGTACTCAAACATGACTGCATAACTCTGCTGAATTCACACTCTGCATCACTTTACTCATAGGACCACAGTAACATTTCTGTTTGAATTAATCGAAATTCCATGAATCCAATGCTCCCATTGCACCTCATGACCTACATAGGTCTTACTCTAACTATTATAATACCGCCACTATGGATGCGATTCCGAAATTCATAATCAACTGCCGAGTCAACCAACCATCGAGTCTATACTTCTGACAAGAAACATTACCATATTCTGAACCAAATAATGATCTTCGCTCCTTAATATACTTCATATAATCAGATTTCACTGATCCTAAATCCCATAATCTCATCTTACCCAGTACGAATTGCTCGGCAATAAGCCACTCCGAATGCGATCATAAGTCTCATATGAAGCCACAATGTACCAATAGGCCACCAATCCGAACACAACACAAACAGGAAATCGAACTTTGGAAGGAATTACCTAACTCCCGTACTACTACGGACTTTCCTTAGAAATTAGGAAGCAAGACATACAAAATTAGCATATAGAAAACTACACTCATCATCACACTGTTGCGGCTTGCAACCCGATCCATACAACATAACCATGGCAGTGTGCCATCCAATCCTCACAATATAACCATGGCGGCGTGCCACCCGATCCTCACAATATAACAATGGCGGCGTGCCACCCGATCCACACGTAGAACTCACATAAGGAGATACACATCGAGCTAATTTTCTCATTGTGATAAAATACCGAATCTAGGTCACAAGCACGCTAAGTGCATAATGCCATCCCTGAGGGGACACAGCGCAATAAGCTACAAAACTCGAGCAAAACTGAGGCACGATATACAGTCTGAATCTCAAGAGCCATCTTGCTAGTAATGCGACATTCCCACGCGAGTCCTCAACACATACAAAATTTCTCAGGCCATCTCACAACTCACACGGTGCAATGTATCACTCCATGAAATATCTGACAACGGGATGACACCCTGACTACTCCATAAGGAGCGCATTACTGAAATGAACACAACTGGCCTGCTATAAAGCCCAAATTCACATTTAATTCCATCCACCAACCTCAAGTCGATCTTGAGCATATCGAATTAAGCCAATGACCTTTCAAAGGTATATACTAATTCCCCACCTCTCGTAACACACAAAGACAACCATCATAACCGGAGTACAATCCACAACTCAGAATCCAAGTGCCCTCCAGGCATCCATTCTCAATTTAACAATCTCATCACAATTCTTCATACTTGGTTTATATCTTTAATCAATCAAGTGGCGCCGTGCCACATTTGTGCAATATTCCTATGGAACACACTCCCACAATCTACCATAACAATTAACTGGGCCTGCACATCTAAACCATCGGACGCACTAATGCTGAAAAGCGATCCGGAATCCTTAACCAGGATGCAAAACCTCTTCCACAACACATCGATCTCAGGTGATGCAGAGGGCAATACTGATTTACTCTAATCATTTAACCCCTTCCTTGCTCATCTGAGCCCGTGACATCCTTGTCAACACCAAACTGCAACCTTGATCCTCACTTCGTATTTCCATGCTACTCACTGCACCCAACGTGCCAACATCCGATAGAACACGATTTTCATCATAACTCTGAAATCATTAATATTTTAACACTTCAGCATATACGAACTTTCCACTTAACTCACTTCAGGAGAATCATAGCAATACACAGGTAGTTTTCCATAACCGTAGAATGTGCAAATCTGCAAGTAGTGGTCCAAGCCACCATAGCCCTTCCGGAATCTGCTTCCACATAACAAGCTATAACAGAAGAATGGTTTAGAATATTATCAATTATGGCGGCCGACAAACCTCACACGTACCACCACAAATCAAACGCATAACTTGATCATGCCGAATGAATGGATCACATACACCAACTTGCCAAATTCAACTATGGCTAATCAATCCCTTTTCCCTCTAATTTATCCTTGGTTGCTTTGGAAATAATACTAATTCTCTTCAACGCATAACATACACCCTCTACACCCACCTCGAGTGACCTTGAATTGCGAGACTATGCTGTCTTAAATCTCACGAATTATTTTACATTTCTCAAATGCTACACCACAAGGTAACATATCATAGAACATTCTGGGCACCTTCTCATAAACTGCTACTAAGCTTGATTCTTAGTTGTACTTATAGTCTTGAAATCATTGAGCACCACACTTTAACTTCTGAAATCTCTAGAACCATTATTGAGAGCCACCTGCTCTGACTTGGTCCCAAATATAATTCACTCCGTAATTCTTATAACACACGAATACTCTCTCGGTGAAGCACCCGACGAAATCACTTCCTCTGAAACCTGTATCTATACCAGGCATAAATCCTGAACCTCTTTCCAAGTTCGAACATGAGCCAAGAAGGCTAACCATAGCGCATCCTTAATAATTCTTCCGCTCAATTTACTACTTATGGTCTTTTCTCGTAGCTGGATTAATCCATCAATATGCTAATAACCAGAAATCACGCAAGTACTTAATCATACAGCCCAATCATAAACGGTGGGACTCTCCCACTTAGCTTGAAACCATCATTTTACCATTTTTGAGTTCGCCCGACCTTTTTACCTCTTATTAACTTAACCTCACGCCACCAATTATCAAAATCTCTCGGGATCTTCCTGTAAATCCCCATCTTTCATATTCTGAGTCTTCATCCACATTCGTACGACTGATCTCTTTGTTGAACAACCAATATAATTCCTTGCAGAAGCTTCGCCAACCACGCGACCACTAATCTGCTCACGGGGAATAACCCACCTAGGGGAATCACCTCCCGACATCTTCCCACGCCGCTGCACAGGGTACATTCACTATGACACCAATAGCCCATCCTGAGTCCGAGCTCACCTTCCAGTTGCACAAGTCCATTCACCCCCCGCAGACATCAATTAAATGCGCGGCAACATCCTTCCGAATTCAGGGTTATGCTGTGCTGCACCCTCCTCCCTTTCAAGTTGCTCCTTTCCGCCATATCAATCTTCTGCTACATAATAGCCCATACTTCACATCATACCCGCAGGCTTCAATCACCAATCATTAAAATCCCAATTCGATCCAAACTCTCTTTAAGGCGCGTAGTCATCCTACTACCAAGCCCATATGCAACCCTCGCCACTCTCCCACTTTGGCGGAACTCATCTCCTTAATCGGTCACTCGACCTTGCTTCTCATACTTGGCCTTCTAGAAATTTTTAAACATCGCTTGGCACTTCCCACATGTCCTTCCTTATACTTTACTGCTCAATTGTTGCCTCAAATAAAATCTATCTTCTCGGCACTTGAACCCACCATTGCTACTAACTTTAAACCTTTCCAAAGGTCATCTTTATCGAGCCATCAACATTAGAAGTTCTGATTCGATCTTAAACTACCGCATCATGCGATATCTGACAATTGTACATCGAATATTATTTCGCAATACCCTGCCATAAAGGCGAATTGTAGTAGATTATAACGCCAACAACTTAGTACGTTCAATCAGGACCACGACACCCTCTCATAAAAGAAAGCTCAACCACGCTTGCAAATACTAAGCCTAATTACTTCCACCAGCCCACACCTGACCATCCTTAGTTCGATTGACTTTCCCTTACCGGGAATAAAATACTGAATCCCTTAATTACACGCTGAGTAAACCTCACTTCAATTTATTCACTGCCCCGACACGTGGGCAACACCCTACCATTACAACAACACTGCGGAATAATCGCTCATAAGCATCATGGCAACGTGTGCCTAGCCTCAAGGCTCTTAGAAGTTCTGTTACTGAGCTGGAACACTAGAATATCCCTCCAAAATGCGACTATAATAGTCCAATCAACTATACCGGAAAAATCATCCCGCACCACATTTGTAGTGCCATTACAATCCTTCGATTTTCAATTTATAACAAGCACCCGCGTAAGATTGAATAGGAAGAATTCAAGGCATAATCCTCAAAGGAATCGAACCACACGAAAAGGAAATCAAGAAGGGAAGTACTCCTAACAGCCCTGTAGCCTCCCAAGGATAAGTACAGAAATTTCCGTACCGATCCGCGAGACTCTACTAGACTTGCTCATGACTCGTGAGACCGACGGGAACCTAGTGCTCTGACAACATGTTGTCACGACCCAAAATCCACTAAGGGTCGTGGTGGCGCCGGATAACTCTGTCAGGCCGGCCAACTAGATTATCAATTAAATCCTCTTTTAATACTTTTGAAAATCTAAGGTTTTTCCTTCCATTTTTCATAAATAAAAGTCCATTACTTGAATTCAAATTTAAATAATAGCAATTAGTAAAAATTCGTTGAAAACCATCCCAGAAACCTGGTGTCACAAGTATATGAGCAACTAATGATAAGAGAAATAAATACAACATCCGTTCGGAATACAATGGACGGAAAGTAAGTACAGTACACTGGAAGGGACTACCCTAGCTGCGGTCGCCTCGAATGATGCAGCTCACCTAGTCCCAGCGTCATCCTTGCTGCTACGCCTAATAGGCTGCTAGAGGTATATATACCTGTGCAACAAAAATGCACAGAAGTGTAGTATGAGTACATAATCAACGTGTACTCAGTGAGTATCCCGCCTAATCCAGAATGGGTAGAGACGAGATGGCCAAATTTGACATTCTCTAATGGTCCAATAATTGTTCATCCTTGATATATATATTAAATTGTGGATTTATTTTATAAATATGATTTTCAATCCAAATAGATGAAACAAGTAAACATATAATTCTTTCATAGGAAATTTCGAAAATTCCTCTTTATTATCAACAAATTAATCTCGAGCCAGGGTGAGACAGTAGCAACTTTAATAAGTTCAAGACAACAACACAAACATGCGCAAATCATGCCGAGGTCGATGACCAGCTCCAACAGAAATGTAAATTGTGCACTGCCGAAGGTCGAGCGGCCCGTACCATAGATGCATCTATTTAATTTGCCGAGGTGTTCGGCCCATTCCATAAATAAACACATACCCTGCTCGCCAATCATGCATGCGACGCAGGTACACATAAGAATACATGCTCAATCAGCCAAATAAGAACTTATTGGGGAATATTTATTCAAATAAAACCAATTATCCTTTAACAATTTAAGAAATGAAGTTTAATCCTTTTAGAAATTTACTTACTAATTCGATGTGAGTTAAGCAATTCAAGCTACCATTGGGTTCGCAATTTATCCACGTACAACATGTTTTAGGTCCTAACTACCCCGACAATAGCATAATAGTAGCTACGCACGGACTCTCGTCACCTCGTGCGTACGTAGCCCCCACTAATAGGAGTACATAATCAATTACTTCACATATGGGGTAAATTCCCCCTCACAAGATTAGAAAGGAGACTCACCTCGCTCTGAAGACTCAAAATCGGCATTCTACATTCTTTCGAAGGCTGGAACCGACGCACAATGCACCAAAACTGGCCAATTAACGACAAACTAATGAGAACATGCTCAAATACTCGTTAACAATTCAGATTATACAAATTCCCAACTCCGCTTAGTGAAATGAACAAAATGCCCTCGGGCCCACATGCCAGGAATCCAAAATTTCTCGAAGATAAAGGTTACCCATGACCTTAGGAGCTCAAATATAAAATTTTCTCTTAATTCCATATTCAAAATCGTGATCACAATCTAAGATTAAAATTTTTCTAGGTTTTCAACCAAAACCTCAATATTTACTCTAATTTCCATGTTTAAATCCATGTACAATTGATATATTCAACTCAAAGTGGTGGGGATAACTTACCTTAACACAAATGACGAAAATCCCCTCCTTGAAGCTCCCAAAAATCGCCCCAAGTGATGAGAAATATGATAGAAATGGCCAATTCCCAACTTTAAAATCATATTCTGCCTCCAGGGATTTAAAATCCCGCTTCCGCGATCCCGCTTCTGCGGTCCCTGGGCTCCAGCCCTTTTTCGCTTCTGCGATAGCTTAACCGCTTTTGCGGATAGAGGGCCGCTTCTGCGGTCCCATCTCCGCAGAAGCGGAAATACCAGCAACCAACAACGCAGCTATTTTTAAAAATGCATTTTCGATCCGTTAACCACCCGGAATCCACCCGAGGCCCTGGGGACCCCAACCAATCATACCAACCAATCCCAAAACACATTACTGACTTGCTCGAGGCCTCAAATCGCATCAAATAACGTTAAAATCATCAATCGACCTCCAATCCAAGCTTTATGAACTTTGAACTTTCCAACCTCTATTTCCGATGCTTAAGCCTATCAAATCACGTCCGATTGACCTCAAATTTTGCACACAAGTCATATTTGACATTACGGACCTACTCCAACTTCCGAAATTAGATTCGGAACCCGATATTAAAAAGTCAACCTCCGGTCAAACTTCTCAAAAACCTTCAAATTCTAACTTTAGTCAAATTGCTCCAAAAGGACCTACGGACCTCCGAATTCACTTCCGATCGTGCTCCCAACTTCAGAATCACCATACAGAGCTATTCCCAGACTCGGAATCCCAATCGGACATTGATAACACTGAAATGCACTTCAAGGCAAACTTAAGAAATTCCTTCTAAAATGCTAACTTCCATAATAGGCGCCAAAACGCTTTCGGGTTATCCAAAACCCAATCCGGGCATACGCCCAAGTCCGAAATCATCATACGAACCTGCTGGAAACTTCAGATCCTGATTCCGAGGTCCTTTACTCAAAATTCCAATCCTAGTTCATTCTTTCAACTTTAAGCTTCTCAAATGAGAATTTTCATCTAAATTTAACTCCGATCTTCCTGAATTTAAATTCCGAACATGCAAACAAGTCACAATTCCTGAAATGAAACTGCTCATGGCCTCAGATTGCTGAATGACGCACTAGGGCTCGAAACGATCGATCAGGTTGTTACACCTGAAGTTTGGGTGAATAGACTAATGTTTAAATATATTATAAATTATTAGTATATTTTAAATAACATGCTTAAAAGTAACTAGTTGCACAGACCATAAACTATTGGTTTTCAGTCCAAAGTTTTTAAGCAAGTTTCTTTTATCAATCTTTTGGTTCTCCTGTATGATCTATCATTTTTAAAGGTATTATAAGGATTCAAGGCCGTGTAGCTGTTTTATTGTCACGACCCAAAAATTTGTCCAAAGAAGTCATGATGACACCTAGTCTCTAAACTAGGTAAGCCTAACATTAACTGAAATAACATTGATATTTATTAACTTCAAATTAAGTTACTCTAAACAAATTATAATTCCCAAAACCCGGTAGTACAAGTCATAAGCTCTATAGAGTTTTCGCTACCATTTCTACACACAACCGTAAGGAAATAAGTACAGTAGTGAGAATATAAAATAAGAAGGTGACTCCGAAGCCTGCGAACGCTGCAACAGGTTTACCTTGAGGCTTCACCGTAATGAATAAATACTATCGACCAAATACCTAGATTTGTACACAAAAATATACAGAAGTGTAGTATCAGCACAACCGACCCCATGTGCTGGTAAGTGCCTAGCCTAACCTCGGAGAAGTAGTGACGAGGCTAGGACCAGACTACCAAATAAACCTGTGCAAGATAGCGTAAAAAATAATAGGAAGCAGATAACAATGATGACAACAATGATCAACCGGTGATATAAATAGTAGGCAACAAGAACAACAAAATTATTTCTCAACAAATAATAAATACAAGTGCTATCAATTAATGAAGTCCTTCAAATATAAATCTTTTGCCTATAAATCCTTCAAGTAATAATCTCTAAAATAATATGCTTTTCAATAAATATATTTCAAATATATTTCCTTCAAATAAATATCTTTTAAATAAGCATCTTTCGAATATAATTCTTTCAAATAAAGGTCACCTTGTGACGCCTCATTTCATAATCATAATAATATAGGTCTCAGCCCACGTTAATATTTTTACGGCATCTCGTGTCCATATTTATATAACAATCGCACGGACAACTCATGTGCCATTAAATAAAACAATAATATTTTCCCCGGCACCTTGTGCCCATATATTTCTGTCTCACATTGCACAACAATATTCTCATATTACTCAGTTCATAGGTTCCATAACTCAATACAATTAAGAATGTTCAAGGAGCCTCATTCACTTAACATAAAGTCGAGTACAGCTTCCAACCCAATGAGGAAATGAACAAGAAAAGGTGGAGTTATTTTTTTGAAATCATTTGATAAAGAAAATAACCTTTTCAATTAAAGTACAATATCGAATGAATCATTACCTTTAATACGAGAAATCAATAAATCAAAACATAAGAGAAATTTCTTTTTAAGTAAAGTACAACCTCAAACGGTTTAAGGAAAGTTTAGCTGAGAAATCAATTGAGTTAAAAATGTAACAACTGTTGAAATTTGGAGTATTGAACATATATAAAAAATAAGGCGAGGCATTGTAAACACTATGGATTCAAACACAAAGGATCACAACAATAAAGGGATTTAAACAGTTAATACGCTTAAATTGTTAATAACAAGTAAAAATGGGAGAGAGAAAACATGCTTCAGAGAATAAAAGGAAAAAACAGAATATCACGAGAATTATAAAGGAAATCAAATCCAACCACTAACAAGAATAAGGAAAACAAAGGCAGATTTCATTTTCTTTTCACGTCTTATTGCAGGCGTGCAACCCGATTCCATTTCCTGTATATCGTGGCAGGCGTGCCACCTGCTCCCATTTCATGTATCTCATGGTAGGCGTACCACCCGCTCCCATTTTATTATATCTCGTGGTAGGCGTACCACCCGCTCCCATTTCATTATATCTTGTAGTAGGCGTACCATCCGCTCCCATTTCATTATATCTAGTGGTAGGCGTACCACCCGCTCCCATTTCATTATATCTTGTGGTAGGCGTACCACCCGCTCCTATTTCAATTATATTGTGGTAGGCATACCACCCGATCCCATTTTAATTATCTTGTGGTAGGCGTACCACCCGCTCCCATTTCAATTATATTGTGGTAGGCGTACCACCCGTTCCCATTTTAATTATCTTGTGGTAGGCGTACCACCCGTTCCCATTTCGAACCAACAAAAATCACCAAGAATCCCGGCAAGGAAACAAGAGCAATATAACAACATCCCGAATATTTCAATAATATCCTAGCAAGGGAACAATAATATCAAAATAATAACATCCCGGAAAGGGAACAATAATATTTCAATAATATCCCGGCAAGGGAACAATAATATTTCAATAATATCCTGGCAAGGGAACAATAATATTTCAATAATATCCTGGCAAGGGAACAATAATATTTCAATAATATCCTGGCAAGGGAACAATAATATTTCAATAATATCCCGGCAAGGGAACTGTAATATCAAAACAATAATATCCTAGCAAGGGAACAATAATATTTCAATAATATTCCGACAAGGGAACAATAATATTTCAATAATATCCCGGCAAGGGAACAATAATATTTCAATAATATCCCGGCAAGGGAACAATAATATCAAAATAATAACATCCCGGCAAGGGAACAATAATTTTTCAATAATATTCCGACAAGGGAACAATAATATTTCAATAATATCCCGGAAAAGGAACAATAATATCAAAACAATAATAACATATGAAGCGCAATAAACCACAATGGAGTCATAACAATTATAATACAAGACTCACGGGCATGCTTGACACCAACGTATAGATACTCGTCACCATGCCTATACATCGTACTCCAGAATTAACATGTAACAAATAAGACACAACTCCTAATCCCTCAAGCTAAGGTTGGACCAAACACTTACCTCGCTTTGCTATCAATTCAAAATTCCAACAAACCTTTGCCTCGCAAATTCGTTCGAAACTTCAAATCTAGTCATAATAATTCAATATACCAAATATAAATCGTACGAATTAATTCCATATGAATTTACACATTTTCCAAATTAAATAAAAAATTTAGCTCAAAATTGCCAGTGGGGCTCACGTCTCGGAATCCGACGAAACACATAAAATCCGATAACCCATTCCGATACGTGTTCAACCATACAAAAATTATCGAATTCCGATATCAAATGAACCTTCAAATCCTAAATTTTTATTTTTGGAAAGTTTTACAAAAACTTCAGTTTCTCTCATCCAAATCCGAAATAAACGATGAAAATAATCATGGATTTATGTAATATACACTTTCGGATATAGAACTCTTACCCTAACTGTTTCCCTTAAAAAATCTGTCGAAAATCGCCTTTCCCGAGCTCTACAATCGTCACAAATGAATAAAAATGGCTAATTCCCAAATATAAACTCTTTTCCAGGCAAGTTGCATCTATGAAATGCGACTTGCACTTATTTCAAGCCAAAAAAGGCAGTCCCGACCTTCACTAAGTCTGTATAACGTTCGACATAAATGTCGGAATGACTAATGGTTTAACTTCCTGGAAATTAGAATGCAAGGGCTACAACTTTCATGTTTCTCACAGTTTCATATTCCTTATGGATTTAGAGGTATAATCTTCCAAAGTAGCCTCTTCGCATCAAACATTTCTGGAAAATTTCAAAACAGCTTTACCAACACTTGTTCAATCGATCATAACTTTCTGTACAAATATCAAAATAATTAATAGTTTAGCTTTCCCAAAACTAGGATGCAAGCCTACAACGTTCATGTTTTACACATTTACAGATTTCGAGATATAAGCTTCCAAAATAGGCTCCACGATTGCATAGTTGCTATCCAACACAGCTTCTACAAAAAATTCCAGCAACCCTTTTTGTTCGATTTCCATTCCGTTAACCTTCCGAAATCCACCCGAGGCCCTCGGGACTTTAACCAATTATACCAACATGTCCCAAAATACAATATGAACTTAATCAATGCTTCAAACCACGTCAAACAACACCAAAATTACGAATTGCGCATCGAATTGATTTATGAGTTTTCGAATCTTCCAACTTCTACATTGTGCGCCGAAACATATCAAATCAATCCGGAATAACTTCAAATTTCTCACACAAGTCATAAATGACATAATGAAGCTATGAAAATTTTTAGAACTGGATTCCGACCCCGATATCAAAAAGTTAACTATCGGTCAAACTTTTCCAAAAATCTTCTATTTTCTAACTTTCACCAGAATGCGTCAAATTGTTCTTCGGACTTCCAAATCCAAATCCAAACATGATCCTTAGTCCAAAACTACGATACAAAACTACCAGAATGGTCAAAACTTGGATCCGGATTTGTTTGCTCAAAATGTTGACCGAAGTTAATTCAGTTGAGTTTTAAATCTCTAATTCATAATTTAATCCATTTTTCATAACAAAACCTTCCAGAAAATTATACGGACTGCGCATGTAAGTCGTAAAATTATTAATGGCACTTTTCAAGGTTTTAAAACACTGAGATGATTATTTAATTTAAAGATGACATTTTGGGTGTAACGACCCGACCGGTCGTTTTGAGTACCAACACTCTGTTCAGCAGTCGGAGGCCATAAACAGATTCATTTTAGGTATTATAACTTGTACGCGTGGTCGAAATTTAGTTTCGGGAAGTCCGGAGTTGAATTGGGAAGAGAATTCTCAATTCAGAAGCTTAAGTTGAAAGAAATGAACTAGAATTGAAATTTTGAGTAAACAACCTCGGAATCAGGATCTGAAGGTTCCAGCAGGTTCGTATGATGATTTCGGACTTGGGCGTATGCCCGGTGTGGGTTTTGGATAACCCGGGAGCGTTTTGGCATCTATTGTGGAAGTTAGCATATTAGAAGAAATTTTATAAGTTTGGCTTGGAGTGCATTTCAATGTTATCGATGTCCGTTTGGGATTCTGAGACTATGAATAGCTCCATATAGTGATTTTGGAGTTGGGGGCACGATCAAAAGTGAATTCGGAGGTCCGTAGACCAGTTTGAAGCCATTTGGCTAAAGATAGCAATTTTAAGGTTTTTGAAGAGTTTGACCGGAGGGTTGACTTTTTGATATCGGGGTCGGAATCAAATTCCGGAAGTTGGATAGGTCCGTAATGTCAAATGTGATTGGCGTGCAAAATTTGAGGTCAATCGGACGTGATTTGATAGGTTTAAACATCGGAAATAGAAGTTGGAAATTTCAAAGTTCATAAAGCTTGAATCGGGGTGTAATTCATGATTTTAGCGTTGTTTGATGTAGTTTGAGGCCTCGAGCAAGTTCGTAATGTGTTTTGGGATTGGTTGGTATGATTGGTTGGGGTTCCGGGGGCCTCGGGTGGATTTCGGGTGGTTAACGGATCAAAAATTTGATTTTTGGAAGAGCTGAGTTTGCTGGTATTTGGTATTTCCGCTCCTGCGAAAAAGGGACCGCAGAAGCGGATTTGGTTCAAGGGGTCATGAACCGCAGATGCGGTCAAGGTTCCGCAGAAGCGCTACCGCATTTGCGGAAGATGGGAGCGCAGAAGCGGAAAATGGGGCCAAGCCCAGGACCGCAAAAACGGCCAAGAATCCGCAAAAGCGAAACCGTATAGGCGGTTATATTTCCGCATATGCGGAAACCACTGAAGGCAGTGGCCTTCATTTATTCGGGCTCAATGTCATTTTTTCTCATTTGTCACTTCATGGGGCAATTTTTGGAGAGCTACAAGGAGGGTTTTCACCATCAATATTAAGGTAAGCTACTCCTACTTATTCCCAAGTTAAATGCAAGATTATACCATAGAATTAGACATGAGAATTAGAGTAAATATTGGGGTTGTAGTTGGAAACCTAGAAAATTATAATCTTTGACTTTAGCCACGATTTTGAGTATGGAATTAGGAGAAAATCATATATTTGAGTTCCTAAGGTCATGGGTAACCTTTGTCTTCAAGAAATTTTGGATTCCGGGCACGTGGGCCCTAGGGCATTTTGGTCATTTCACTAAACGGAGTTGGGAACTTGTATAATCTGAATTGTTAACAAGTATTTGGGTATATTCTCATTAGTTTATCGTTAATTGGCTAGTTTGGGTGCATTGTGCGTTGGTTAAAGCTTTCGGAACGATATAGAATGCCGATTGCGAGTCTTCGGAGCGAGGTGAGTCTCCTTTCTAATTATGTGAGGGGGAAATTACACCATAGGTGAGTTAAATTGATTATGTGCTTCTAGTTGTGTGGGCTACGTGCGCACGAGGTGACGAGAGTCCGTGCGTAGCTACTATTATGCTATTGTCCGGGTAGTTTAGGACCC
>MDKF010981466.1:0-21704 GCA_026770625.1 Nicotiana glauca
GGCTCATGACTCATGAGGCCTAGTAACCTAGGCTCTGATACCAACTTGTCACGACCCTAATCCCGATCGTGATGGCGCCCAACACAATTGCTAGGCAAGCCCGACCATTTACAATCTCAACCCGAGCATGAAGCTCAAAACCAGTTATTTAATTATCATTAACAACAATGAAGCTAAAAGATTAAGCTAAATATCATGAAATACTGAATATACTCCCAAAGACCTGGGGGTCATGAGTCTAGAGCCTCTAACAAGTACAGTATAATAAGACTATAATGATATATAGTCTGAAATATGCGGAAAATCAAATAACAGGGGATAAGGGAGGAGTCGGGTCCTACGGACGTTAGGCAGCTACCTCGACAACTCCGAACGAAAACTCTGAAGTCAGCAAAAGCTCAGCTAAACTCCCGGGATACCCGGATCTTCACACATGGTGCAGGGAGTAAAGTGAGTACTTCCAACTCAGTGGTAATAGACATATATAATGACTGAAAGTAAGAAATCCCGAAATACAACAATGCAAATCTATAACCAATATTCCTACACATTTCACAGTGTAATAACAACAATTAATGATAGATAACACAAGCAGGTATAGATGTATGAATGCAATGCAATGCACATGAACGTTGCGGCGTACAACCCGATCCATTTGGGTACCCGCGCTCACTGTGGGGGTTCAGACTCCGGAGGGGCTCCTATAGCGCAAGCGCAATATCATAGTAACATACGCTGCGGCATGCAACCCGATCCACTATCAGTCCAGCTATATGCATGCAAGCCACACAGGCACAGTCAAACTTACCATTTTTACTTTCGATTATCAGTAATTATAAATTAGGTGTTTAAAACCTTAGAATTTTACTAGCCATTTCAAGACAATGTTTAGCTCAGGACTGATATCCTGAAAACATGCTATATATCATGAAAACAGTGATAATAATCCCTACGGGATCCAAATAACCGGCATGCAGCCCAAATATATCCATAACCATCCAAGTAGGAGGTTTACCAATCAATTTCTAGTCAATGCACATGATGAACATCACTCGGACGGACTAAGCCATAGTCCTCCAATCACAAACGACCATGCACTCACCGTAGAGTACGTGTCTTGCATCAATATAGCGTCACAGTGTGATATACCGGGATTTCAAACCGTCAGGTCATCATCTACATCTATTACTCACCTCAAGCCGGCCACAAAACTAGTCCGACATGCCTATTCCTCTCGAATTCTCCTCCTTGCGCGTCGAATCTAGTCAAAACCACAACGAATACATTACAATAGGCTAATGGGACATAGTACAATCGAAAGAACTAGAAAAATACTCAAAAACACGAAGTTGGCAAAACCCGAGCCCCGGTCACACTTCTCGAAAAATTCCGAAATTTAAATCACTGAATTCCTCGTCTCACCACGAGTCTATACATATCAAATACACAAGAATCGGAGTCCATTTGACCCCTCAAATCGACAATTTAAAATCTCTTAGGCTTCAAGCCCTAACCTCCATTTTTACCCTTTGATTCCTTAAATTTTCAGTGTTTAATCCTTATTTTTACACCATAACAACATAATTCGAGGCTATAAATTCATACCTGATGGAATCCCCTTCGAATCCTCTCCAAATCGCCTATTCCCGAAGTCTAAAATGTTTTTCTAACTTCTGAAATCTCGATAACACTGTTCATTAAACCCTCAGCATTTTTTGCTTCTGCGGTCCCGCTATCGCTTATGCAGGACCGCTTCTGCGGACTTTTGAACCGCTTCTGCGGTCTTAAACCACTTTTGCGGTTGCCGCCTATGCGATCCAAATGACCGCTTCTACGGTCTCTACAATAAATCCCAGGACCGCTTCTGCGGTCGCTTACCGCATCTGCGGTGTCCGCTTTTGCGGTAACTGCCCAGGCCTCAAAGGCCGCTTTTGCGATCAGCCAACCATATTTGCGGAACCGCTTAAGCGGCTCCTTTTCCGCAGATGCGGAAATAGCAGAAGCCTCAAGATCTACTGCAACACCAAACATTCCAACTCCCGATTAGACATCCGAATTCACCCCGAGACCCCCGGGACCTCAACCAAAAGCACAGACATGATCTAATACTTCATTTAAACTTGCTCGAATCATCAAAATGCTATCGTTAACATCAAAATCATCAAATTTCACCAAATCAAAGCCTAAGTTTCTTAAAAACTTCCGAATTGCACATTCAATCAAAAACCCGACCAAACGATGTTCGAATGACCTGAAAATTTGCAGACATATCCAAAATCACCTAACGAAGCTACTGCAACTCTCGGAATTCCATTCCGACCCTCGGATCGAAATCTCACCTATCCACCGGAATTCGCCAAACTTCCAACTTCGCCAATTCAAGCCTAATTCTACACTGGACCTCCAAAATTAATTCCGATCACACTCCTAAGTCACAAATCACCCCCCGAAGCTAACTAAACCACCAAAATTCACATCCGAGCCCTCTAACCACATAGTCAACTTCTGATTAACTTTTCTAAAGCAAGCTTTCTTCTAAGAGACTATGTGCCTCATTTCCAACTAAAACCAATTCAATTACACCCAATCAACTCTAATACTGATATAGAATCATGAAGCAACACAATAAGGGGGAAACGGGGTGGAACTCACGTGGCAACGGGCCGGGTCATCACAAGTTGCAACTAAACCTTTCTTCTTCGTTTATTCTGAACTAAACCACCTCAACCCCACCGTGAAACCGCCATAGAGGCGAGGAAAATCAGCCATTAAAGCTCTAACCAAGCATCGAAAACTATCAGAAACTGTCACCTTTCACCACAAAACTCTATTGCTCGTAACCTTCAGAGCTCCGCCTAGTTCGGTCGACCCAAAATCTGTCCCAGATCCAGCGAAAGAAGCAGCAAAAATGTTGTTGCTGCGGAAAACCACAATTTTTTTTGTCAGTCCGGTCACCCTCATATCTACAATAAGAACACAATTTTTCCACCCTCTTTTATCTTCATGGCGAACAATTTTAAAGATAATTTTACACCAAAAATAATAAATTAGAGAAAAAAGTGATATAAGCCCAAATTCATAATCAAGAAAATAATAGAGAGAGAAGACTGAAGATTCCAATAGAATCATTTATTTTAGTTTTGATTGGAGAACGAATTTTTCGGCGATAGAGATCGCATAAGATGAGTTTTTCTGGCGAGGTCTTAATGATCCCTTAGTTCTCTATTTGGCTAATCTATATTATTTTATATTTGTATGAGTTTTAATTTGTTGGGTAAATTTTTCATAGGCAGGGGAGAGGGACGGGAATGGGAGCACAGAAGATGAAAAGGAGTGGAGAAAGAGAGAGGGGGTGGCGAGGGAGATAGGCGCTGGTTTTGATAAAAGTACAGGAAATGGGTTTATTTTTCTTCTTTAGATATATTTTCTATTTTTTGTTAATTATATGTATTTTTTATTATAAATTACACGTGTCGCACTTTAATTGGCTCATTTGACAGGTCATTAGCAATTGTAACTCACGCATGTAGTCTGCTGCAATCGGGTGTTTACTTGATACACTTAATAGTCACCTGAAGTGTCTAAATGGTAAATGGGTCACTAGAAGTGTTTGTTTGACCGTTGAGGACAACTTCAAGGGGCCATTTATATATTTTGCCAAAATATTAATAAAAGCTTGTGAACCTTCAAAAATGAGAACCTGCGAACATGGAACGTCTTTCCATTTTTAAAACTGAAATACATTACAAGGATAGAATTCAAAATCAAATGATTAAAAGCTCTTCATGCTTATGATTCTTGTAACTCATAAATTAGATAATCTACTGCTCAACTCAATAACAAAAGGCAGAATATGAAATCTCTGGAAAAGAAGCTCCAGCCTTCTCGTAAAATTTCATACTATAACTGTTGGAAAACATCTCGTCATACCATGCGCCAAACTTTGATGATAGGATATACGGGTTGAATGCTAATTAAACACATGAGATCAATTATAACACTAGCCATAGGATCGATTTTTTGAAACTGTTTAAAGCTCAATTAGCTAATAGATTCATATGACAATAGTAGATTAGCCAACCATCAATCGCAATAACAAAGCAGACGAATTAAACACCCCCTCAACCTTTATAACAAAAGGCAACTAAACATCAACTAAAACTCCATAACAAAACAAATATAATATAGTTCATAGAAGACATACCTCATGGTACAAAGATTAAATGTGGAAAGCAAAGGGGAGCCAAATAAAGGCAACGACACCAGCGGATAGGAGCTCAGCAAATTCCAGCAGAAGCAGCCAATTTTGAACTCAATTTTTAACTTAACAAAATCAGGAAATTGCATAGAAAATTCCTTGAACCTAATACAGTAGCCTTGATAGCCCAATAACTTGAGAAACCATAGAACTATCTCATTCAAACTCTGTAGCTCCTTTCTTTTGGAATGGGGCTGCTCGATTTTGGTTGTAGAAGTGAAATGGTCCTACTTCTATCGGAAATTGGGGATGGAAGGTGACAACTCAGTTCGTGTGATGACCTAAAATGTCATCTTTAAATTAAATAATTATCTCAGTATTTTAAAGACCTTGAAAAGCGTTATTAATCATTCTTCGACTTGCGTGCACAGTCCATATAAATTTTCGGAGGGTTTTTACGTGAAGAATGGATTAAAATGTGAATTAGAGCTTTTGAGTTAACTCAGTTGAGTTTTAAAGCTCTAATTCACATTTTAATCCATTCTTCACATAAACACCCTCCGGAAATTTATACGGACTGTGCACACAAGTCGAGGAATGATTCATAACGCTTTTCAAGGTCTTTAAAATACCAAAATAATTATTTAATTTAAAGATGAAATTTTGGGTCATCATATTCTCCACCTCTAAAACAAACATTTTTCCTCGAACGTACTAAGAATTATTCTGAGGTTTCCAAATTGATGGTTTTATTTTTACACGTATACTCGCGGTTGATCCCATATTATTTGTAAACTTTAAGACCAAATTTCTTACACTCCAATCAGTTCTAGAAACGTCCAATTTTCATGTCAACATACGATATTAGTCCCGACTGGCTATAGCAACTCATACCTACGCACCCATAAAATACGGGGTATTACATTCTTCCCCACTTAGGGTCATTCTTCCATAAATGAGAAGTAGAGTCCATCTCTAAATACATAATGTAACTTATCTCCTTCTTTGCACATCTCAATATCCCAAATTTTTCTAACTCCCAAATTTTTTAGAAATTTCAGCAGAGTCTCCCCTGTAATTTGGCCTATCCACCTGCTAGAGTAACACCAAAACTACTCCTATTAACACATTCACAACTCAACAAATCACCATAATGTATTTATCAATAATACCAATCTCCGCATCATAAGTGTGATACTATCATAAAGATATTTCGACATGAAACACATCATATGTATGACCTTAACCACATCTCCGGTTTTAATAGTGGTACATAATCGATTACAAATCGCCAATTAATCTCATGCCAATAAAAATCTCGTTTCAAACCTCCATTTCTTAAAAAACGAGGCATGAAGATATCAAAATTAATTACCCGAATTAACGAGTTACAGTTAACGCCACCTGGGCACTTATCTTGTGGGAAACAACTCAATAGTTACAATACAAATTAAAAAATTATGCACATAGATATTCATACAAGAATTTACAAATAAGCCTTGTAGGCATGACTCCCTATAAGTACTATAGTACAAATTTTTAATTTCACAGGGGATAATTTAAACACATAAAATTTTCACCACAAGGACCTCGTCCTTATATGACATCCACGCAACTTGTAGCTGGTTTAAATATCTCACATTATATAAAAATACGAGGATCTCGTCCTCAACTCCGTACTACAAGTAATACGCACATTGTGCCAATTGAAATTTTTTATTTCCTTTCTTTTTCTTCTAAATAAATTCCGTCAAACAAAATCACAATATATAATGAACCCTCACACCGATAGGGAATGAAATTCGCAATTTAAATCAATTTTCCTGAAATTACATCAAAACCCACATCATAACTATTTTTAGTGACTAATACATAATGATAAACATAGCTATCTCCATATAATGTCCCGACAGGAGTATTCACATAAGTAAATTTAAGATTACGAAGCTCACTCATGAGTAGAGCATATTAAGAGAACTTGCCTCGATACTCATAACCGAATCAAGTTAAGGAAAGTGTTCCTTTATGATAACTCAAGTTCGTACTTGTAACGACTCCATCTAGTGTAGTGACCTGAGCTATACCATAACAAATATATCAATGGGTCGGGCCTCCACCTCTTAGGTGCCATCTACCCGCTTTTCCTCCACCCCTAATTGGTAGTGTAAGTAGAGTATTAATTGTAATGGAGTACGTGGTACGTGTGCTCTAATTAAACAGATTTCTCCCAAGTCTATGCCAATTTCTCAGGATGTTCCTAGTATCACTATTTTCATAACAACCCATCCACAGTTCGACTGCTCATGCTGAGTCTGTACCGGATAACTTAAATAACCATTGCAGGAAATTCCATGCCACTGGTACATTAAAAGATGAGTGCCCCACGCGAGTGTTGTGATTAACTTAAACACTACGAGTACACTGAATATGTTTCCATGACCCCGCTGATACTGAAATGTAGAATTATTAAGGACGTAAGAATATCTCAAGTCTCATCATCATCCCATTCAAATCTCAGCTCTTAATCATATACAAGTTTCGACAAACCTTTCAATATCACATATATACAGCTCAAGCCAAAACTAATATAACACATGACCTCGCAATCTGATCGTTGATAGTGGACTCCCCTTACTTGGTGCAAAATCATAAGACACATTCCCGATGATTCACAATATTAACCTTCATTGCTCGCACGACACCAGTCATAAGACAACTCAAGCCATTTACTTGGCGATTGCCATCCTCATGACAATTAAACTCACTTCCTCCAATGTCTTGGCTGCTAGTATGTACTCTTCGCTAATTAGAAATCCCACACGAATTACATAGTCTCTAATACAACTAACTATATTTAGATCTATATTCACTTGCGATGATTACATAACCAATTAAACCTTCTTAAGATTGTACTTATCAACCAGATGTCAATATGTGATGCACTCCCATGCGCATAACTGAAAAATCTCTCTGTACTTCCATAACCTCGATTCTAAATGACACGTGGTAACAATGGTTGAGCAACCCTGGCTCTCTTATAACCCTTTTACGGTATCACAAATCATTGGCGTAGTGCGCAATTCCATACATGATTGGATGCAAAAGAATATAAGATATATACTTCAAGCTGAATAAATGTCGCACGATAAGGAATGAATGAAGTGGATTTTTTTCCTACTAGTTATGTAGCCTCTCGAAGATACGTACAGACGTCTCCGTACCGATCCGCAAGACTCTACTAAACTCGCTTATGACATGTAGAACCTATGAACCTAGAGCTCTGATACCAACTTGTCACGACCTAATTTCCCCTCCGTTGTTTTGTGATGGCACCTAGTCTTAAGGACTAGGTAACCTAATAATTGCGGAATAACAACCATGAATAATAATATCTAAAATTCTTCTGGAATAGAATTCTTATACAATGAACATCTTCCCAACACCCGGTAGTACAAGTCATAAGTTCTTGGGCGATTTTCACGTGAAAACATTGGGGTAAGTGTTCCTTATCCTATATTGATTATATTTAATGATTCCATACTCATTTACATCACGAATCCATGAATTTATGGAAGAAAAATCAGATTTTTAGCAAATCTTTCAAAAATAAAAATTTAAGATTTGAAAGCCAATCTGATATCGGAATTCGATAATTTTTGTATGTTTGAACTCGTATCGGTACGGATATTCGGATTTCATGATTTTTTGTCGGGTTCTGAAAAGTGGGCCTCACATTGACTTTTGGTTGACTTTTCTGAAAATGACTTAAATTAAGTCGCTTTCGATTTATGAACAATTTCTAATGCTCCAATTGAATTGTTGGCTAATAATTTGATAGGTTTGGTTGGTTTGGAGACTAATTCAAAAGGAAAAGTCATGGTCCAGTAATTGATTGAAATTCCAAAGCGAGGTAAGTATTTGGTATAACCTTAGCTTGAGGGATTAGGAGTTGTGTCCTATTTGCTATGTGTTATTTGCTGAGTACGACGTATAGGCATAGTGACGAGTATCTATACGTTGGTGTCATGCATGCACGTGGGTCTTATATGATGACTATTATGACTCTGTTTGCATTGTCCATGCCTTTGTGATGATTTCCATTGTTGAGTAAAGTTTGTGGAAGTAATAGTGTTGTTTGAACATTGAGAACGTTGGCTCAGGTTGTATAATGAATTGTGGAAGTATAATTGGCAATTGAACCTTATAGAGCATTGACTCAAGTTGTGAAGTGAGTTGTGAAGTAAAAGTAAAGAAGAGAGAATCGTGATATTGTCTCCCTTGACAGGATGTTATTATTTTGATATTGTATCCCTTGCCGGGATTTTATTATGATTTCATTTATTTCCTTACCCTATTTGCTTTGTGATGATTTTTTGGGTGAGGAAGAGTGTAAAGCACAAAGAGTGATGCCGTGTATAATTTTGTTAGGAAGAGTATAAAGCACTAATGGTGGTGTCGTGCCGCACAATGTAACATTTTGTGCCTTTATATGAGTGATAATGCACGAAGGATCATTCCGTGTCATAATTATGTGAGGCAAAAGCACGAAGGGTGATGCCGTGCCATTTAAATTAATTTTATGGTGAGGACGAGAGTAAAAGCACGAAGGGTGATGCCGTGCACTTGTCGCTGATTTTTCCTGATTCTTGCTGGTAATTGAGTTATGGTCTTCTTTACATTTATTTACTGATTTCTGTTATTACTTGACTTTATGGTGATATCATTGATTCCCTTGCCCTAATTGCTTTGTAATTGTTACTTGGGTGAGGAAGAGTGTATAGCACGAAGGGTGATGTCGTGTATTGTATTGGTGAGAGAGTGTTAAAGCACGAAGAGTGATGCCGTGTATTGTTTTGGTGAGAGAGTATTAAAGCACGAAGGGTGATGTTGTGCACTTATTGCCGTTGTTATAATTTCTTGTTGTTATCGGTTCACGTGCATTAATTGTCTTATTCCACTATTACTGTGATTCTTTATGTTGGTATTTTTTCTTTATTGTGTTACTTGTTATTGTTGGATATAGGTATCCTTGTTCAACATTATGTATTGAATTTATGCTATAATTGCTACATTCTTATGTGAATTAATTGCTACTTGACAGTTAACATATTAAATATTAAATTGTATATTTGCTCCTTAAATTCTATAATTAATTGCTACTTGTCATTATTTATTTTCCTCAATGAATCTCAATTATTGTGTGCTTTATTGCCTTATAAAATCGTATTAATTGTTGCATTTGTTGGAGTAATTTCATTTGGAAGAACTGTTAATATATGAAATGGGATCGGGTTGCACGCCTGCAACGAAATACATGAAATGGGATCGGGTTGCACGCCTGCAATAAGATGTGAAACAAAAGTGAACTCTGCATTTGTTTTTCCTTATTCTTGTTAGTAAATGGATTTTGGTATCTGGATATCCATCTTGATATTCTATTGTTAATTGTTACTCCCCGCGGCATGTTTTCCCCGCCCAATTTTAATTGAGATTATCTGCTTCTATTTCCGATGTACACGATTTAACTACACATATTTATTTGGTAGTCTGGTCCTAGCCTCGTCACTACTTCGCCGGGGTTAGGCTACGCACTTACCAGCACATGGGGTCGGTTGTGCTGATACTATACTTCTGGACATTTTCGTGTACAGATCCAGGTATTTGATCGATAGTAGATGTTCGTTGCCGAGGAGACTTAAGGTGGCCATGTTGTTGCGTTCGCATGGTTCATAGTCACCTTCTTATTTTATATTCTCACTACTGTACTTATTTTCCTTACGGTTGTGTTTAGAAATGGTAGCGGAAAAAAAACACTATATGTACTACCAGGTGTTGGGAAGATGTTTATTGTATAAGAATTCTATTCCAGAAGAATTTTAGATGATATTATTCATGGTTGTTATTAAGACTAGGTGCCATCACGAAACCCAACAGAGGGGAAATTGGGTCGTGACAATTCGTCTGTTGCTGAAGAAGAGAGGAGTTAGAGGTTCTGCTCGGTCTCCTTCAAGATGAGAGAGCCATCATTTTTCAATTTTCTAAAGAGGGGAAATTCTCCTTCTCTTGTGTGTGGATCAAGTTCTTTTTAGTCAAGCAGAAAGGGAAAGCTGCGCCGGGTCTCCCAAAAAATAGGGAAGGGATATGATGGTTTAGGTCTTTAGGGTTGGGATTTAATAAGAGGGTATCACGACCCCAATCCCGGTCGTGATGATACCCAACACAATTGCTAGGCAAGCCCGACCAATTACACTCACAATCCAATCGCACATCCCATTACCAATTTATAGCATTTAATTTAACAGTTTAGCAAGTCTATTAACCAAATAATTTAGATAGAGACAGTACGAAACACTGACATAACCAACATCTCCCAAAGACCTGGGGTCATGAGTCTAGAGCCTCTAAGATAATAAAACAATAAATCCTCAGTGATGCTGATGTTCACAAATGCAAAAATAATAAAGGGATAGGGGAGGAGTCAGGTCCTGCGGACGTCAGGCAGCTACCTCGACAACTCCTGAAAAACTCTAAAAGCAGCAAATAGCTCGACTATGCTCCCGGGACACCTGAATCTGCACACATGGTGCAGGGAGTAAAGTGAGTACTTCCAACTCAGTGGTAATAGGCATATATAATGGCTGATAGTAAGAAATCCCAAAATATACCAATGCAAAGCTATAACCAATAATTCTACACATTTAACGGTGGAACAACATCAGATAATGACAAGTAAAACAGATAGACATCGATGCATGAATGCAATGCAATGCACATGACCGCTGCGGCGTACAACCCGATCTATTTGGGTACCCGTGCTCACTGTGGGGGTTCAGACTCCGGAGGGGCTCCTACAGTCCAAGCGCAATATCATTGTAGCATTCACTGCGACGTGCAGCCCGATCCACAATCAGTCCAATTATATACATGCAAGCCACACGGGCACAATCAATTTATCATTTTCAGTTCCAATTATCAGGAATTATAGCTTAAGTGTTTAAAACTTTAGAAATTTACTTATCATTTCGAGACTGTGCTTAACTCTGGATAGATATCATGAAAACATGTTAAGCATCATGGAAACAGTAATAATAACCCCTAAGGGATCCAAATAATCGGCACGCAACCCAAATATGCTCATAGCAATCCAAATAGGATGTTTACCAATCAATTTCTAGTCAATGCACATTATGAACATCACTCGAACGGACTAAGCCATAGTCCTCCAATCACAAACGACCCCGCACTCACCATAGAGTACGTGTCTCGCCTCAATATAGCGTTGCAGTGTGATATACCGGGGTTTCAAATCCTCAGGTCATCATCTACATCTATTACTCACCTTACCGGCCACAAGACTAGTCTGCTATGCCTTTTCCTCTCGAATCCACCTCCTCGCGTGTCAAATCTGGACAAAACCATAACAAATACATTACAATAGGCTAAAGAAACATAACCCAATCAAAAGAACTCGAAAAACACCAAAAATCTCGAAGTTGGCAAAACCCGAGCCCCGAGCCCACTTCTCGAAAAATTATGAAATTCACATCACCGGATTCCTCGTCTCGCCACGAGTCCGTACATATAAAATACACAAGAATCGAAGTCCATTTGACCCCTCAAATCATCAACTCAAACCCTCTTAAGTTTCAAACCCTAACCTCCATTTTTAACCCTTAATTCCTTGAAATTCAGTGATTAATCCATATTTTTACACCATAATAACATAATCCGAGTCCAATAATTCATACCTGATGGAACCCATTCGAATTCTCTCCAAAATCGCCCAAGAATCAAGTCCAAAATATTTTTCCTTCTCTTTCAATTTCGCGAACACTGTTCACTTTAATTCCAGGTCGCTTTCCGCTTATGCGGTCAAATAACTGCACCTGCGGTCCTGCACACGTGACCAATTGACCGCTTATGCAGTCTCACTTAAAAATCCCTGGGACCGCTTATGCGACCCACAATCCGCTTATGTGGTTTCCTCTCAACCGCTTCTGCGGTAGAATATCCGCTTATGCGGACCCGCTGAAGCGAACCCTCATCCACTTATGCGGAAATTTTCTGGGCCACACCTGCCCGCTTCTGTGACCTCCCCACCCATCTACGAAACCGCTTATGCTGTTCCTTTTTCACAGATGCGGAAATACCAGAAGCCATAAAAAACCAGACCTGCAACATTGCTTCAAAATTCTCGTTTAACCACCCGAAATCACACCGAGGCCCACACATCCTGCAACCTTATTCAAACTTGCTCGAACCATCAAAACACTATCGTTAACATTAAAATCCTCAATTTTTCCTCAAATCAAAGCCTAAGTTTCTTAAAAGCTTTCGATTTGCACATTCGATCAAAAACCCGACCAAACGATGTCTGAATGATCTGAAATTTCGCACACATATCCAAAATCACCTAACAAAGCTACAAAAACTCTCAGAATTCCATTCCGATCCTCGGATCAAAATCTCACCTATCAATCGGAATCCGCCAAAATTCAAACTTCGTCAATTCAAGCTTAATTCTACACCGGACCTCCAAATTCAATTACGATCGCACTCCTAAGTCACAAATCATCCCTCGAAGATAACCAAATCACCGGAATTCACATCCGAACCCTCTAACTAAATAGTCAACTTCTGGTTGACTTTTCCAAAACAAGCTTCCTTCTAAGAGGCTAAGTGCCTCATTTCATACTAAAACCATTTCAATTCTATCCGATCAACTCAAATACTGATATTGAAACATAGAACAACATATTATGGGGGAAACGGGGGAAACGGGACGGTAACTCACGTGACGACGGGTCGGGTCGTCATAGAGGGAAATGGGTTATTGGGCCAGGCGGGTTTGGGTAGGGAAATTGGGCCGGTTGGTGGGTTTGGGTAGGGATTTGGGCTCAGCATTAATTTTGGCCCAATCAAGTTTAAA
Source organism: Nicotiana glauca (assembly GCA_026770625.1). Lineage (NCBI taxonomy): Eukaryota > Viridiplantae > Streptophyta > Magnoliopsida > Solanales > Solanaceae > Nicotiana > Nicotiana glauca. Next base: position 13,128 of record MDKF010981466.1, read on the forward strand.
CCAACCTTTTCTTTTCAATTTTTTTTCTGTTTTTCTTTAATTAAAATCCTAGATTATCTAAAAATATAAAATTAAACTAATTAACTAATTATAAAAATTATAAAAGCTACTTAATCCTAAATTAAAAGAGAAAACTCAATAACCTAAAAATAAAAGTTAAAAGTGTAAAATGAAGCATTTTTTGTGATTTTTATTTTTTAAAACAAGTAACTACCGATTAATCCTAAAAATATAAAAATAAAGTCTAAATGCCATGCGTGATTTTTTTTGGTATTTTTTTATGATTTAAATAAACTTAAACATGCAGGAAAATGCAAACAATTAATAAAAATCTAAAAAATTTCTAAAATGGCAAATAATTAAGAAAAAATATATCTTCTTGGATTTTATAGAAATATTTTATATAAGGCAAAAATCACGTACTCACACACAGATGAAGCAACCCCTATTCATCCGGGGAGAACCAGGCAACCAGGGAAACATGCACGATCACCTTTCATACCTCTATATAGTTCTGGAGGCGGCAGCTCTATTGGACCTAAATTTTTCTACCTCAAGCACCCCTTCACAACTCTTATAGGTGAAAATGTAGATTCTGATGTGTTAGATAAGTTCAACAAGTGGTTATACCACCGTAGTGACAAAGTATCTAAGAGGTATGAATGCTTAATTTGACACTTTCATTTCAGCATTTTAAAGTTTAAATATGTAATTCATTATGTGATTTTTTTTATTGGACATTTATTTGTTGTTACATGAGGAAGGCTCCCTTTTCAATAAAGGATAACCAAATCAAGCCTTGGTTAGACCTTGGAGTTGAAAAGGTGGATAAGAAGGACTGGTTTTATTCCCTTGCTCACCCCAGACAAGTCCTCAATGACTCGATAAGTATCAAAGAATAAATTCACAAGATATATTTTGTCTTCTATTTTGTAGTATAATTGTAGTTATATTGTAGCTATTTAATATATGTGACCATGCATTTTATTATACATTGTAGATATAATGTAGACATTTCTTATAAATGCTGCTCTTATTATTTATAGTGTGATTGTATTTAGGTTGGACCTTATGTTTCATATTTGATGATGATATGTATGTAAAAATTGTATATTTGGTAATTTGGACAGAATTGGTATATCTGTATTTCATGATTGTAGTTAATTTGTAGTTATATTGTAGAACAAGATGAAGACTTACAATATTAACTATAGTTAGAATGTCGATATTATTGATACCTTATGGTAGTTGCTGTGTATAGTAGCTAAAGTGTAGCTATTTGTTAGATTATTTAAATTCTGGCTTTGTAGTTTAAAGTGTATCTACTTTGTCGATAATTGTAGTTACACTATAGCTTATAGTAGATTTTATTTTATTTTGCAGCACATTAATGCTATTATGTATTACCTGAGAAAAGATGAAAATATGGCCCCAACAACAACAACACTAGGTTTACAACAATTGATTGTTTGTTCAAGTCAAAGATTGAACAAATCTATGAGAAGTTCATAAGTACTCCGCCAGAACAAAAGTATTCGGTTGTTAAACCCGATGATGATGTTACAGAATATATTCTTGGGTATAGACTTCTTGCTAATGTTGCATGGGATGAAGTTGACTATGTCATCATGCCCATGAATATTGTAGAGAATTTCCATTGGTTGTTGGTCGTTTTCGACATAGTGGACAGGCAACTATATGTCTATGATTCCATGGTGTCTTCATACAATCATAATGATGTTGAATCATGTGTTGATAGATTTTCAATCATTATCTCTCTGTATTTATCTTGCACTGGTTTCTACGAGAAGCGTAAGAATATTGACTTCAAGACCACATAGGCATACATTGAGAAAGCAGTTACAGACCCTCTCAACATACAGTGGATGGTTGCGGAGATTCCACAGCAAAAGGAAGGATCATTGTAAAAAAATTATTCTCTCTTTCTAGATGGTTAATTATTATTTTTTATAATCATTTGTTAAATAATTAAATTTTTGTGTCTTATGCAGCGATTGTGGTATATTTGCGGTTGCTTTTGCGGAGTATGTTAGCCTTGGAGATTTGTCAATCTCTTTAGAAAACCTTTTGGATATCGACCAACACCGTACACGCTATGGAGCTCTCCTATAGGACTATGCTACAAAGAAGCAAGAAAATGGATCAAACAGTGAAAGTGAGGTTACAGACAGGCTAGCAAGGAGAAGGGTGCTCCTGCTTTGAATGAGAAGACTAGAGTCCAGAGAAAGAAGAAATAGTATCATGTTTTTCTAGTCTAGTTGATGCTAATTTGTAGTTGAAGGAGAATACACTACTTTATGAACAAAATTTTTATGTTTTTACAGCAGCTTACCTTATTGTTTTGTTATTTTATGCTTCATTATTAGTTGTTCACTTGAATATAAATTGGCTTGTTTACAGCACTGTATCTTCATTATATTAAACATGAGTATTTTGATGTTACAATATGATTTGCCTACAAATAATCTTCATAATATCTATATTTTGTAAACACTCAATATAGTTATTGTATATAATTTTGTAGTTGTATATGTTCATAATTTTTATGGAATACCTTCAAGTTCTATGTAATATCTGTATATAATTGTCAGTTGAAGTTAAATTACACAACAAATAGAAGAAATAAATACTCCAATTACATAAATATATTATTCATAATTTATTCGTAAATTATCTACAAATTTTTACCAAGACTACAATTTAACTACAGTTAAACTATATTTTACCTACAATCTGAATACACTTTACATTAAAGTTACCTTTTTAATATCAGTTGTATTGTAGATAATAATTATTAAAATTTAATTACACTATATCAAAGACAAATTTAGATGCCTGACAAGATACATAAAAGCATATTAAACACACATAAACAAATTGTAGTCTACTTCATAATGATCTTTAAAAACTTAAACGATTACACAAAAACTCTGTTAACTTTAACTCACTAACAGTTAGTTTGAATAAATATTCTAACTACATGATATTCATTTCTTTTTGGGTGCATCCTTGCAAGATTTTTTTTTATGCCCTTCACCTCCACAATTTTCACATGACACTTTGTACTTCTTTGACTTTATTTCATCATATGTTTTATATCTTTCCTTTTGAGGTCTGCCTAGCTGCCTTTTATCTCTTGTCGGTGGATATACTACCTCATCCAAAATATGTTGTGGCACATTCCATTTGCTTTCATCAGGAAGAGGATTTACTGGTATTTCATACGTACGCAGAAGGCTCTCCCTTGTGTAATACGGAGAGCAATAGTTTTCATATGTTTCATGCATGTGCCTCAATGCTACCAAAGCATGCGCACATGGAAGTTCTTCAAGTTGGAATTGGCCACAGCTACATTTCTTGTTTTCTAAACATACAATGTACCGCTTCACACCATCTAACACAGTATGTATATGATCTGTTGAAGCCCTCATCTACAATTGCAGAACAAACAGAAAGAAAAATATTTACAATCATAAAAAATAGATTATCTACAATTTATCTACAATCTACAAATTAACTGCAATTTGTCTATAATTTATCTACAATCTGAAAATATTATATATTAAAATATTATTTTTCTGCACCAAATAAATAGATCTTACCCTAAGTTTCTGAGATAATGTACTGTTTTTCTCCAATTCTTTGTTGAATTTGTACCCAAGATATGTGAAGGTACCCTTTGCCTTCAATGACTTCTCTTTCGTCCAAGTTTCAAGAAGTGTCCTCGTATACTCTAATAGGTCAAATATTGGCAGCTCTCTTTTATATTTTGTTACAGCATTCAATGACTCTGCAATGTTTGATATCATAGTCCAAGTTCTATTCACCGTTGCATGTACTCTTGACCATCTATGATAGCCAATATCATAGAGGTATGATTTAACACGAGGGTCTATCTCTTAAATCTTCGACATCCTTTCATTAAATTCATCCAGAGTGTATGACCCTGTTGTAGCAAAGTACAATTCATGTAATTGTAGATGACCCTTCTTGAATTTGACCATATATTTATCCAAATATGCCACATGCAAGAGTAGTGCGGCATGCCCGGATAGACAATTGATGTTGCCTTCAGTATACTCTCATTCCTATATGAAACAACATACATTGAAGGTCTTTCACCATTGGGGACAATTGTCGTTCACGATGTATTTGATTTCTACAATTTTTTCTGAAGTATCAATCGATAGTTGTTCTGCAATTATAGAAATCAAAATACTGTAGCTTGCATTCTCATCTACCACAATGGCATCAACTTCAAAATCTCTAAATCTGTCATAGTTATCCCAATCCCATTCAATTGTAGCATGATTGCGATTTTGGACATGATTGTTTGTTGTTGTTGATGTTTTTTTGGATTTATAGATTGAGAGAAGAAAAGATGAAGAATAGATATATGACCGACAATTTGATTTCTGAAAACGACGAAGAACAGAATATAGCAATTTTGAGTTGTTGAATCTCGAAGATTTGAATTCAGTTTGTTGAAGCTGTTCGTAGTTGAATCTGTTCGTACTTTTTGAAGTTGTTCGTACTCTTTTTTTAAAAATTTTTGAATTGTAGTTTAAGAGAAAAATACGCAGATGAGAAACCTCCTTTCCGTTTCAAAAATTGAATTTAATATAGAATCAATCAATCCCAAGATTCTTTCATAATTTTTAGCGCGTTTTAAGGGAATATTCTGCCTTTTTAATACCTAATAAACGAATGGTACAGAAATTGTAGGAAAATGTGGACTAGGCAGGTAATTTAGATACTATGCACATATTTGGTAATAAAGTTTCATATATGGTATAAGAAGAAAAAAAACCATATTTTTTCAAGTGAGATGCATATCCAAATATAATTTTAAATTTCAAATACTATATTTCAACTTAATTCCAAACACCAATTTTTTTTTCACAATTTATAATTTTTATATCCAAACGCCTACTAAAAATGACATTATATTGCGAAAGCTAAATTTGACCTTTGTGTAAACCTAATATAGTTCAATATCATTATGCTCGTTATCTCACTAATCAGAAGTTTCAAACTTAACTTGTATAGTAATCATTTTTTTTTAATAGTTGGAAGAATACTTCAAAATCTACTATGCTTCTGATAGCAATTTCAAATTCAAAAACAAAACAGAAAAATTGTAAGAGTTATGTTTTTGGGGTTTCGTCTAGCTATTGGATTTTAATTCATGAAGTTGTATGATAAAGTAACTTTTAGCTTCAATAATATGATTTTGTATCGTACGTAGTGGTGTAGCCAGAAATTTGTCAAAGCTGTTCAATCTTTAAACAAGTCAATAATTTTTTTTATTGATAAATGGTGTACCAAAATTTTTAAAATCAATCGAAGCAATATTTAGTTAAATAATAAAAATACTTATAACCAAACTATAACTTTATAAATTAAAATTAACATAAAAAGACTACAATAGAAATTTTACTAATAAAAGTAAGCATAAAATTAAAGGAAAGGGAGACTCGAGAGAGTTTGTAGTCCGTGCTTTATAGAAAGCTTTTGTTGAAGAATTTTTTGTAGAACTTGACTTTAAATTATAAATTTATTTAAGATATAACTTTTAATTAGAAAAATACTTTAAGATTAGTTATTTGTCTTTATATAAATTTAAGTTCTAAGACTTATTTTACTTAAAAATAATTAGATTGAAAAAAATCAAATAGATCATATACGCGGTGATCTCAGTTTAATTTTGGCAAACAAAATGTGCAAATAACTTTGAACATGTGAACACCCTTGATCGTTGGACTATCTCACTCAACTATGTTAAGGGTGTTCAAAATATAATTTATAGTCATATAAAGTAGTATTTGACTTATATACGCAGTGTAATTTTCCAACAAAGGCTGATCGCTAGACCGACCTTGGCATGGTGTGGCTACGCCACTGATCGTACGTTACTTGTAGTTCATGTTTACCAAAATACTAATATGACAAAAAGAATAAACTTAAATACATGCCATCCAACCGCTTAAACTAAAAATAATCTAACGATGTATAATATAACTAGAAAGTGAAGCCCGTGCTTGAGCACGGGCCTAGCATAGGAATGGCTAAATTTCACAGATGCGTGCATAATGATTATTGTGTGAAAAGCAATTACCACAATTGAAGATCACAAAAGGTAGAGGGCACGGTACAGTGATAATTGTAGACTAGTTTAACATCATTTTATATACCATAAATACACTTAGCACAAAAGCACGTGCTTAACAACATCCTCTTATATACCATAAGTACACTGTCTAGTGGAACCATCCACATTTAAATATTAGTAATACACCATACACCAAAAGAGTACATATATAATTTGTGTCTTCAATACAACATGTGCTGGAGGTATGCTCCCAATCTTAGTAGTCAGTTTTTTCCAGTCCAAAACCACAACATAGGGAGATTTTTGCGGCACCTGTGGAAAAAGCAGGTAAACTCCAATGGATAGAAGAAAAAAAAATCGAGTATAGTGCAAAAATAGATATTAGTGACTGATAAAGTAGAATGACAAATGTAGTACGTATCATAAAAAATTACATGTAATTACATAGTATTTGTGAAATAAATATGATTTTTCTTTGACGTACTTAACAGAACATAGTAAATTAAGTAAGTTGGACATCTTTACTTATTTCTTGAATCTCTTGATTATCATTATATTCTTTATTTACAAATCTGTTTGCTAATAATTTAATTGTTAATCCTAAAATCAATTTTTGGGTTAAATATTAATTACTCACATCCATTATTAACCCGTCTCTTTACAGTGACCTATTTTATCTAATATTGCTTTGTGTGCTTGTGTGGAGCTATGCCTCTTATTTAGAGCCTGGAAAACCGAGACGAACATCAAATTTAAACTCATGTAAATATCTACTAAGGTTAACTAATCTCATGTGGTTAAAGCAAAATTAGTTTGAAGTGACTTTAAAAAAAGGTGCATGCTTTACCTGTATTTGTGGAACATTGAGGCAGCCAAAAACTTTCACAACCAGCACAATCGTCCTCCCTAGTTCTTAATGTCCGATCATCACCACGACAAAATTCCTTTGTAGGGAAGGGGGATTGAGACTGTATCATTCATGTAAGATCCCAAAAAAGGTTTTCTTTTACAGTAGCAAAAGATCACAAAAGAAGGCCAATAGTTCTTGCAGTTGGAAAGCATAAATGTGACGACCCGACCCGTTGTCACGTGAGTTAGTTACTGCCTCATTTTTCCTATATTATATTGTTCCATGCTTCAATATCAGTATTTGAATGAATCGGATAGAATTGAATTGGTTTTAGTTGGAAATGAGGTACTTAGTCTCTTAGAAGGAAGCTTGTTTTGGAAAAGTCAACCGGAAGTTGACTAGATAGTTAGAAGGCTCGGATGTGAATTCTGGTGATTTGGTTAGCTTCGGGGGATGATTTGTGACATAGGAGTGTGATCGAAATCGAATTTGGAGGTTCGGTGTAGAATGAGGCTTGAATTGGCGAAGTTTGAATTTTGGCGAATTTCGATTGATAGGTGAGATTTTGATACGAGGGTCAGAATGAAATTCTGAGAGTTGCAGTAGCTTCGTTAGGTGATTTTGGATATGTCTGCAATTTTTCAGGTCATTTGGACCTCGTTTGGTCGGGTTTTTGATCGAAAGTGTATTTCGGAAGTTCTTGAAAAACTTAGGCTTTGATTTGGTGAAATTTGATGATTTTGATGTTAACGATAGTGATTTGATGATTCGAACAAGTTTGAATAAGGTTGTTGGATGTGTTGGTGTTTTTGGTTGAGGTCCCGGGGGCCTCAGGGTGATTTCGGATGGTTGAACGGGAATTTTGAAGCATGTTGTAGGTCTGGTTTTTTTATGGTTCTGGTATTTTCGCATCTGCGGAAAAGGAACCGCTTAAGCGATTCCGCAGATGCGGTAGGGGAAGCCGCAGAAGTGGGCAGGTGTGGCTCAGGGATTTTCTGCATAAGCGGACGTGTAGGCGCTTCAGCGAGTCCGCATAAGCGGTTAATATACCGCAAAAGCGGTTGGAGGTAAACCGCATAAGCGGATGTATGGATCGCATAAGCGCTCCCAGGTATTTTAAGTGAGACCGCATAAGCGATCAATTTGTCGCATAAGCGGTACCGCAGGGGCGGTTAAAGGACCGCAGAAGCAGAAATCTGGACTGTGTTTAATGAACAGTGTTCGCGAATTTCAGAAGTTAAGAAAATATTTTAGACTTCGGGAAGAGGCGATTTTAGGCAATTTGGAGAGGATTCGAAGGAGATTCCATCAGGTATGAATTTATAGACTCGAATAATATTATTATGGTGTAAAACATTGATTTAATCACGGAATTTTAAGGAATTAAAGGGTAAAAACGGAGGTTAGGGCTTGAAACCTAAGAAAGTGTAAACTTGGAATATGAGGGGTCAAATGGACTCCGATTTTGATGAATTTGATATGGGTAGACTCGTGGCGAGACGAGGAGTCCGGTAATGGAAATTTCGTAATTTTTCGAGAAGTGGGACCGGGGCTCGGGTTTTGCTAGTTTCGAGATTTTTGATATTTTTCGATT
>MU755315.1:0-11238 GCA_026770625.1 Nicotiana glauca
TGTTACTGCTTTTAGTTCCATATGTGATTGAAGCGGCTCAAATTCGATTGAGGGTTCCTATAGGTATGCTTTCTATGCATAATTGATTTTAATCGTGGTATAAATTGCAGGAAACTTGTTTTAAAGACTTATGAACATGATATCTAGGTGTTGAATTGTTTGAAAACCTATGAACATGATTTCTAAGTGCAGAAGTTTTTTGGAAAACCTATGAACATGATTTCTATATGCAAAAACTGTTTGAAACCCTATGAACATGTTTTCTAAGTGCAAAAGTTGTTTGGAAAACCTATGAACATGATTCTATATGCATAAACTGTTTGAAACCCTATGAACATGATTTCTATATGCAGAAATTATTCGAAACCCTATGAACATGATTTCTAAATGCAGAAATTACTTTAAGAACCTTATGAACATGATTTCTAAATGCAGAAATTACTTTAAGAACCTATGAACATGATTTCTATATGCATAAATTATTCAAAAGTACCTATAGGCATGATATCTACCCTTTTTGGTATACATAGTTACCAGCCCTTTTCACTAGCCATCCCCAAGAGTTTATTACAAGTTATTACAGTCCAGATTAAATTTAAAAAAAAAAATACATTAAAGTACAACCAAGGAGAGTATGATTCAGACTTCATGTCTGAAATATGAGGTAAACCAACTTCATAAGATCATGATCCAAAGCCTTTCTCCTATTTGAGTGTGTCAAAGTTCCCTAAGAGCTTCAAAGGGACTCCTGACAATGCTCACACCCAAATGTATTATTACATTGGAACAAGTGCAGTGTGGAAGGGCCAGCTCTCAAGTGTCCAAGTTCAGAGGAAACTCAAAGAGTCCCAAGGCAAGGCTCACAAGAGGGGGGAAGAACTTAAAGACTAAGAAAGTGTGCAAGTGCATAATAGAGTAGAAGGGAAAAGGGAGAGGGAACCCGTTACAGAATTAACAACTTCACACAAAAGGGATTCAGGGGTTGGGACTGATTGCAGAGAGCCCTTATGCTTGGTCATTAATTGATTCTGGGCATGCACAACAATAGGGGGATGCTGTTATGCTTATAAAACCAACTAGAATATACAACATACAATGATAACATAAGGTTATGATTCCAGGGGATCAAGTTTGAGTCATAGACAACAATACTTTAATGCTGTCATGCCTCAAACAACTATCAGTGTCAAACAACTTAGAATATACAATAGAGGCAGAATAGGTAGAAGGAAAATGCTAACACATACTGAATCAAACACATAAGTAGGCAGCCAGGAGAAAAAAGGTGTTAAATAAACGCATAGTTGTGATGCTGAATCATAATTAGAACATACCATTTCAAGGAAAGCAAATAGAGAAAGAAGCAGGCAGCAGGACTTGCAAACAAGCTACAAGTAAGAAGAGAGAATACTTTTAAGTATTAGTTTAGAAAAGAAACTATGAGTGATTGTGTGTAGAAATCTAAGAGTCTTCGTGTATTTATAATGTGAAGAATAGGCAGAAACAAGGTAAGAAAACAATTACGGAACTAAATATCAATTAAGAATCAAGACTTCCTTTAATTAAGGAATTCAGATTCAAACGGTAAAAACTATTTAAGGAAAGAAATCAAATAAACATCTTGTGCAAAGTAGGCAAGTAGGGGTAAATACATAGGGGTTTTAATTAAGGGAGGAATTTTGAAATACACGGTTAAAAAAATAAGGTAAGGATCCATCGGTATGCAGGAAATCAAAGAGGTCAGAGATTTTGTAAGCATTAGTCCATGAATGAATCAAGTCAGAAAAACTAAGGAAATCCTTTGACTCAAATCGAGTAACAGGGAAGTCAGCAAACATGGAAAGAAATCAACCAACCTTATACAAAGGAATTCTGAAATCAATCACAATTGAAAGCCACTTAGAAGGGAAGTTCAACACATATAAAGAGTACACAAGTAACAGGCATGCGAGGCTGAATTTAGGACAAAGTGAAAGTATCATGCAATTGCAAAATAAGTAAGCAGTAGACTATAGGAATATGGTAATTCAGAAGAGAGAGTATCAAATAGCATGCGAAAAAGGGGTCAAGTAAAATTCTTATAGAGTTTAGCAAAAGTCAGAATCACATGAAGAAACAAGATTGAGGTAATGATTTTGAGACTTAATGAGGCAGTAGATGAAACAACTCCAGGAACTCGAATAGGTCCATAAAATCAAGCAACTTCAGAGGTGAAGCACAAGCAAATCACATAGCCGACGGTCTCAATACTCGAATGAAACCCCAAATATTAGGGTTTTTGCCATCAATCGAGTGTAGAGATGAAAAGGCAAGTAATCAAGGCAAAAAATACTGACGAAACAACTTCAGAAATCTCAGAAAGAAATTGAGACTTTTAACATGCATCTTTTAGTAAAAGGAACACATAAGAATCAAAGTAGGAGAAACAATATAAAAATATAGTAGAAGACATTACATAAGAAATACAGTAGAAGTAACGACACAAGAAATATAGTAGCATAATAGAAGAACACATAGGAGATACAGTAGAAGAAACACATAAGAAATATATATAAGAAATACAGTAAAACATGCTAAAGATCAGAGAATTTTAAAGGACAACTTGACGAAACCCTAAATCGAAAAAAGATGAAGGCTCGGAAGGTGTAGTTTTGAAAGAACTTTGAGAAAAATACTTAAGAGTTTAGAGAAAATACAAATATATAATGGATCTAAAAGAATCGGAAAAACCTCGAAGGGTTAGAGTTTCAGAAGAACCCAAGTAGTGAGAAAGGCTTGGAAAAGTCACTGATCTGAGCCGGAGAAGTCGAGATTAGGCTCGAATGACCATGGTTGGCTGGAGCGAGGTCGGGGATGGTGATAGAACTCGAGCCAATTGAAGTCTGGGCCAAGCTTCTTCATGGTCAGACCTCAAAACCATAATAACCAGGTGTGTAGGAGCCATAAGTGGCTGGTATAAGACTGTCATAGCCTTGGAAGCCATGGATTTCGGTGTTTTTTAGGACGGAAGTGGTGTAAGGCGGCTAGGGCTTGAAAAGCTTCGAGAGAGTTCGAGAGAATGGGGGGTTCAAAGGTGGATGATGATGCCAAATGAGTAGGGTTTTGGGGGGGGGGGGCGAGGTGTAATGGGTAATTAAAAATGGAAAGGTTAAAAGGTGGCCGTTGATCAAAAGGAGAAGCCTGGCCAGTCGTTTAAACGGGTTGTGGGTCGGATAAATTAGGTAGTTGGGTTGGGTAATTGGGTCTGAAGTTGGGTTCAATTGGGGTGTGGGTTGGTTCAATTTAGGCTAAGTTAGAAAGCCAAAATCTGGCTATAAGTTAAATAGCCTCTTTTTCCCATTCAATTTATAAAAAATAGTAAATACATTTTTGAAAACTAATTAAAAGCACTAAGATGATTTATAATATATAATTAAAAATTTAAAAATATACGATCCCATTTTATAAATATGAGACGAGTTTAAACCTAAAAATGGCTAGTATTGCAATTATACATAGTTTAGTTTTAAAAATACTAAATAAATTTGTAAAAATATGAAAAAATTATGTTAGCTATATTTTAGTATAAATATGATAATACAATAAATGAATCACCAAAATAATAATTTTGGGAATAATTATTGGGTTTTATTTGATAAAATAGGGCAGTAAATTAATTTAAAAATATTTGAAAAATTAAGAAAAATAATAAAACCTTGGGATGTACTTATATATGCCTATATAGGCTATTTTGAAGGTATTTTGCATATTTAAAAAATACAGGGAAAAATTGAGTATCAACAAGGGTTGATCAGGCTCCAACGCCGATCGAGCAAGGCCTTCTTCGCTAGCAATGACGAGGATAAGAACCGGGGCTGTATGAGCCGGTTCGTGCGAGTAAGAACCTTGAACTTCATCACAAGGGATGGATTTGAGTAAATTTTATTATTGGATTTGAGTAAATTTTGTATGGTTAGACTCGTGAGTGAATGAGCTTTCGGTTTTTGTGTCTTTTAACAGATTTTGAGACGTTCGATTTCGGATTTTGTCTATGATTTGTTATTCTTCTTGTGGAATTGATTCATTTAGCCTATATTGATCGTATTGTATTACTTGTGGTTAGATTTGGGATGTTTAGAGGCTGATTTGAGAGACAAAGGCGTTGTGGAGTAGCATTTTGCTTTATTTGAGGTAAGTAACACTTTCAAACATGGTTCTTAGGGTTCGAAACCCCAAATTAAGTGTTATGTGATTGGTATTAAGGTGACGCACATGCCAAGTGACGGGTGCGCGGGTGTGCACCATGAGAATTAACCTGGTTGATTCCATGGCACAATATAGTGACTCTATCTTGTTGATATCCGTGTTTCATCATGTGATAAAGTAATTGAGCTATAAATTATTGCTCCCAATCGCACAAGCAAATGTACGTGGTCGTACAAGCTATATAGGATTGTAAGTCCAAATATCGTATCTACAGGAACTTGTGATTAACTATGAACTAAATTAAACCAAATAATTAATCTATTCAAGTGAATCCTAATGTATGAATATTTAACTAAAATTAATCTATAATAACAAATTAAGAGATTAAAGATAACAACGACAGGCTTAAAGACTAATTTAATGGGAGAAAATATTCTATAGCTATGGGTTAGCTAAAAATTCCGTTGAGTTTTCTACCTAAATTGTCCAATTAAATTTTATAGTTTATTGATTGACGGGGTTAATATTGCTCGTAGCCTTCTCCCGAAGTACAACACGCCTATTCAAGCTAATATAATGCCTACATTCCTATGGAATTAGGATTAACAGGAACGCATTAGTAATTCCCGTATAATAACCAAGCAAGGCGATTAGGTATATTCCTATCCTAACCACAAATATATTCCCGATACTCGAGTTCAAGAGCTTGCTCTATTCAATCTTATTTGCAATCTAAAATTTCCTCTCCCGAGTTCAATCCTAGATTTGTAGATAGTATTCAATTGGTGACCAAGAAACCAAATAATTAAGCGCAAGATTGAAAAAATAGACCAATATGATAAAATAATAAGAATAATTCAAGATTCAAACCACAACGTTCATGTAGCACACCACAACTCTAGAACAAATAATCTATGAATTAAAGGAAGAAAAGAGAAGAAAAACTAGTTAGAAGCCTCATCCAAGTGTGGTGTGTGTTCCTCCATGTGAATTATCCTTCAAAGTCTAATAGATATCTTCCAAATAAGTTTTAGGACCCCTTTTATACGAGATGAAACCATGTAGGGTTAAAATAACCTTGTCTCGGGCAAAATAGAAAAATCTCGTCATCTAGCGTCTAGGGCAGCGCCTCGCGCTGGCCTTGGTGCTGAGGCCAGTAATGTTTTCACGTTCCCCCTTTTCAATTCTTGCTCTGCCAGGTTTTCTTTACTTGTTTGATTTCAATTTCAATTCTTTGTGTTCCACTTGGGGGGACAAAACCCAAAGGGTGTCCCCCCGTTTTTCATTCTTTTAATTTTCTTTCTTCTTTTTTTTCGCGTTTTATTTAATTTTATTCCATATTAATTTATCTTCACGCAGTTTTATTTCTATACAGTTAAAATATAATATTAAGCACAAAGTAATATAATTAATACTCAAAAGATGATTAAAAATCTTTGAATGTGAGGCAACAATGGCTAAATATATGCAGTTTTGGCCGAACATCAACAACCCACACTTATACTCTTGCTTATACTCGAGTAAATATTAAAATCATTCTCAGTAAATTAATCGTAGAAACACCACCACTTCGGTTGATACTAGCAATTAGGCTCTATAACAACTCAAAGCATCCGATATACATTTACAGATCATCGTGCAAGATATACAAGTCACAAAAAAACAACAAACTTCTAACCCCCTAACCTCATAGATGGACTCTAACTTATCCAATTTAAGCCCGCTCACCTATTTCGTCAAATAAAGCTAATAACATCACGTATCTATCATGAAATCGGTTCCCTCACAAGAATAAATAGTCCATACACTCAAATCAAAAAATTAATATAATTTAAGGACTTAGCATCAAAGAACAACTCTCGCACTCACAAATCAATTCACATGCATGTATGCCGAAAGAACCATAAGCTTGCCCATTATGTACATCTCTAAATCAAATAGTACTTTAACGGGTTGTAATGTTGGCTAAGGAACGGATAGGGGAATTATATAATAGCGACTTACACTTTCCTAGGCACTTTGCACTTTTAGACTTCATCAACCATTATTTTTATCTTTTAATTTTATTTTTCAGCCCTCTCTGCATCAATTATGTCACAAGTATTTCCCTCATATCAAGAACATTTCATTTTTTTTTTCAAACCAATTCTCTTCATTCTCTTATTTTATTTTTTTCATGTTACATTCTTTTCAAGAAAGCTTTTCATCACCTTTCAGCCATTGTTGGTCACCATTTTTTACTTAACCATCACATTCTTCAAATTTCATAATTAATATCACAGTCTAAGCAACAGTGCTCAAGGAAGCAGGGTGCAAAAACTGCACCGAGCCCAATACGGGATGCATCATAATAAACTGTATAAGGCCCTGAACCTGAGGGCAAAACCAATATCGGTGCCGTAGTCAGAGCTGTCTTGAGCTTTTGAAAGCTCTCCTCGCACTCGTCTGACCACCTGAATTGAGCACCCTTCTAGGCCAACCTGGTCATCGGGGCTGCTATAGATGAAAATCTCTCCACGAACCGACGATAATATCCTGCTAATCCCAAGAAACTCCGAATCTCAGTAGCTGACGCTGGTCGAGGCCAGTTCTTGACTGCCTCAATCTTATTCGGGTCCACCTGAATACCCTCTGCTGAAACAACGTGATCCAGAAATGCAACAGAACTCAACCAGAACTCGCACTTTGAGAACTTGGCATACAACTGGCTATCCTTCAGAGTCTGAAGAACCACTCTGAGGTGCTTCTTGTGCTCCTCCTGACTGCGGGAGTACACAAGAATATCATCAATGAAAACTATCATGAACAAGTCCAAAAAAGGCCTGAACACTCGGTTCATCAACTCCATAAATGCTGCTGGGGAATTGGTCAACCTAAATGACATGACCAAAAACTCATAATGCCCGTACCGAGTGCGAAATGCTGCCTTAGGGACATCAGACGCCCTAATACTCAGCTGGTGGTAACCCGATCTCAAATCTATCTTTGAAAATACATTCGCACCCTGCAACTGGTCAAACAAATCATCAATCCTCGGCAGTGGGTACTTGTTCTTTATTGTCACCTTGTTCAACTACCGGTAATCAATGCACATTCTCATTGATCCATCCTTTTTCTTCACAAATAGAACTGGCGCACCCTAAGGAGAAACACTAGGCCCGATGAAGCCTTTCACAAGCAAATCCTGCAACTGATCCTTTAGCTCCTTCAGCTCTGGCGGGGCCATACGATACAGCAGAATAGAAATGGGCTGCGTGCCAGGGGCCAGATCAATACAAAAATCAATATCCCTGTCGGGCGGCATGCCCGGCAGGTCTGAAGGGAAAACCTCTGGGAACTCCCGAACAATAGGAACTGAGTCAATAGAAGAAACCTCTATGCTGGAATCACAAACATATGCCAAATAAGCTAAACACCCCTTCTCGACCATGCGTCGAGCCTTAACATATGAAATAACACTGCGGGTGGCATGTCCTGGGGTTCCTCTCCACTCCAATCGAGGCAAGTCCGGTAAAGCCAAGGTCACAGTCTTGGCGTGACAATCCAAGATCGCATGATACGGGGAAAACCAATCCATCCCTAATATAACATCAAAATCAACCATGTCTAGAAGCAATAGATCAACACGGGTCTCAAGACCCTCAAATACTACTACACAGGAACGATGAACTCTGTCGACCACTATAGAATCACCCACTGGCGTGGATACATATACATGAATACCCAAGGCATTACTAGGCATAGCCATGTAGGGAGCAAAATAAGATGACACATATGAATACGTGGACCCAGGGTCAAATAGCACTGAAGCATCCCTATCACAAACCAGAATAGTACCTGTAATCACAACATCTGATGACTCGGCCTCTGGCCTGGCTGGCAAAGCATAACAACCGGGATGGGCCCCTCTTTCCTAAATAGCATCTCTAGGACGATCAACTACTGGCCGACCTCTGCCTCTGCCGGTCCGAGCTCTACCTCTACGGTCCCTACCTCTACCTCTATGATCCCTACCCCCGCCTCTAGGTGGCTGGGCGGCCTGGGGATCACCTGCTGCCTGAATCATGGGGCAAGGACCCTGCTGCTGAGAGCTGTCAGATGCTCGAGGGCAATACCTGGCAATATGTCTCGTGTCGCTACATGTGTAACAAGCCCTCGGCTATTAAGAATAACGGAGTGGTGGTGCGCTGATAGGTGCTGATGGTGAGCTAGAAAGCTGCTGGTCGGAATACTGTGGTTGGGAACCACGGCCACCTGTAGTACCATGTGAAACCTGAAGTGCGGACTGAAAGGGCCTCCGAGGGTGGCCTCTACCATATGAATCCCAACCTCCAAATGAGGTACCACTGAACCTACCAGAATGACGAGGCCTCTTGTCTGACCCCTGACTACCTCCTCGTGCAAGTGCCATCTCTATCCTGCGGGCCGCATTGGCCGCATCCTGAAAAGACATATCACTACCGGCCCCCATGGCCATCTGAAGCCGAATCGGCTGGATCAACCCATCAATGAATCTCCGCACCCTCTCCCTCTCAGTGGGAAGTATAACAATGGCATGGTGTGCCAAGTCAATAAATCGACTCTCATACTGCGTGACTGTCATAGTACCCTGATGAAGACGCTCAAACTGCCTGCGTAGAGCATCTCGCTTAGTCACCGGGAGAAACTTCTCCAAGAACAACTCTGCAAACTGATCCCAAGTCAATAATGGCAACCCTGCTGGTCTAGATAAACAATAGTCCCTCCACCAAGTCTTGGCGGATCCTGCAAGCCGAAAAGTGATGAAGTCGACCCCATTGGTCTCCACAATACCCAGAGTCCTGAGAACCTCATGGCAGCTGAATAAGAAGTCCTGGGGGTCCTCTGTAGAAGCACCGTTGAAGGTGGTGGTAAAGAGCTTGGTGAACCTATCAAGCCTTCACAAAGCATTCACGGACATCGGCGCGCTATCGCCAGCCTGAGCTGGAATACCCGGCTGAGCTGCCACAGCTGGCTGAACCGCTGGAACCTGAGGCTGAGGAGCTACCTTCTCCGGAGTACGTGTAGCGGGGGTCTGAGCTCCTCCCTCAGCCTGAGATGTGGCTGGTGCCGTGGGAAGAAAACCCGCTCTAGAAACACTCTCCATAAAGCCTACCAGTCGGACCAAGGCGTCCAGGAGTACTAGAGTGGCTATGAAACCCTCTGGGGCCTGAGCTGGGCCCGCTGCCTCCTCATCGTAGTCAACATGAGGCTCCACCTCTGGGACTGCTGCTCAGGGCTGAGCTCTGCCCCGGCCTCGACCTCGGCCTTGCCCTCTGCCCCTGATAGGAGCTGCTGCTGGAGGCTCGGGTTGCTGCGCGGTAGAAGAGGAAGCACATGTTCTCGCCATCTGCGAAAGAACAGAGTAGAACGACAATCAATATTTGAGAAACAAAATCGCACGACAAGAATGAACAAAGTGAAATTTTTCCTAACTCTGTAGCCTCTGGAGGATAAATACAGACGTCTCCGTACCGATTCCTCAGACTCTACCGAGCTTGTCCGTGAGTTGTGAGACCTAAAAACCTAGCGCTCTGATACCAACTTGTCACGACCCGGATTTATCCCACCATCGGGTGTCGTGATGGCACCTACTAACGTAGCTAGGCCAGCCAAACAATACAACATTTCTCTATCCACTCTCAACAATATATTATTCTAACAATAATTAAATAAGTACGGAAGACTTTAGTTTTAACGAAATGATATAAAAATGCGGAAGTTTCAAAATACACCTCCACCCAGTATCTGGTGTCACTACTCACGGACTACTACGGAGTACTAAAACATCAGCCTAAAAGAAAATACACAAGAGTCTGTCTCGATACAAATAAACAAAACTGAAATATCATATATGAGACTCCGAGCCTGCGGACGTCAGCTAAGCTACCTAAGAGTCTCTAGACTGAAGGTCGGCTCTTGGTCTAGAACTGCTGCAGCGGTCCATAAGATGCCTCCCAATCTGTGCACAAAAAGGCAGCGAAGTGTAGCATCAGCACAACCGACCCCATGTGCTGGTAAGTGCCTGGCCTGACCCCGACGAAATAGTGACGAGGCTAGACATGACCTAGCACAATTTAACCTGTGCAAATATAATATACAAGTGCGAGAAAACAGTAATAAAATAATACAAAGTAAAGCTGGGAGGGGACATGCTATCGGGGAATGCTAGATGAAAACGGAACATCAGAAACAAACAGCAGGTCTACTCCAGGTTTCATGATACATATATTTATAGTGGATGGCGCGCCACACAATCCCATAATGTATTACATAAGTGGACGACGCGCCACACGATCCCGTAATGTAGTATATAAGTGGACGGCGTGCCACACGATCCCATAATATAATTCATAAGTGGTCGGCATGCCACANACAGTCTACTCATCCCGACAAGGGAATCATTGCTTCACAAACTCTTTTGGTTCATTTCGTTCTTATCCAACACTTTACATGGAAATTATCAATTTGACAAGACAGTTGTGTCATATCTTTTGAATTAAAAGCATTTACGACTCACGGTCATGCTAGACACCGGTGTATAGATACTCGTCACCATGCCTATACACCGTACTCGATCACTTAGCAAATAGCAATCAAAACACTCTAATCCTATTCCCTCAAGCAAAAGTTAGATCCAACACTTACCTCAAATGCTCCAAAAGTCCACTCAAGCCTCTAGAATAGCTTTACCCCTCGAATTCACCACCAAACTGCTCGAATCTAGTCACAAATTACTTGAATGCATCAGTAAATGCTAATTGAATCAACTTGAATGCATGAAAACGAATTTCCTACAGTTTTACTCAAAATTTCGCAAAATGCCCCCGGGCCCACGTGGTCAAAAACCAATGTTCTAACCAAAACTCGGTTACCCATTCCCCCATGATTCCAATTATATGATTAGTTTTGTAATCGGACCCCAAATTGAGGTCCAACTTCCCAATTTTGGAAAACCCTAATCCTTAACCAAACCCCCAATCCCCTTTTTATGAAAATCCTTGATTTAAGTTGAAATCATGTTACAAGATGTTA
>MU755318.1:4123-29189 GCA_026770625.1 Nicotiana glauca
AAGTGTTCGAAAGTTGTGCGATCTTATGTCGCCTATTGGAAGATCTTATTTACAAGTGAATTTTATGTGTTGAAACTTAAATTTGGGTCACTTAAGAGAGTGGGCTTGACTGTTGTGAGAGTAAATGCGAGATTTGCCGAAGAGTTAAAATTTTAGATGAGTTGTGTTTCCACAAGCTTATAAAGGATTTGAGTTTAAACTCACTATAGTATCATGATATCAATAGAGTATAAGTATTATGAGTTATTGAGTGTACTCTTATCTATGGCTTCGAGCCAAGTGGGGGAGTCTGTTGTTGATTTGTTGATTGCACGACCAGGAGCTATGTTAGTTCTAGTTTGAGGCGTTCGAGTGAATCAATTATGGCCCGCGGAGATTGAGACCGAGGATGGCTCGAGTAAAGGAAAATTTTGACAAAGTTATATTATGCTTCATAGTGTGAGAGAATCACGAGATGTCTTGAGTTGTTATTGACAAAGAATGCTCGGTGCATAGAAAAGAAAGTGACTTGGCTGCATCAATGTAAGGTTATATGCTGCAGGGTCAGAAGTTCTAATGAGGCGCAGGTTGTTCGGTTCTTCTGATCGGGTAATTGCGGTTTGAGTTAAGTGAATGACTCTAGAGAATGGTTCTAATGTGTTCAAAATTCTACGTGCAACAATTGGGTATTTTAAAGTTGTATATGCGGTTAGAAGCAGAATTTTCATTGGGAGATGTCAAGACTTGTAGTATTTTCTATACTAATTATGGGATTCCATGTATCAGTATCAGGAAAGTAAAGGTAATAGATTTAGATTCGCAGGAAATCTCTTTAGAGTAAAGCATTTTTGAGCGTGGTGCTCGTGGGGAATATCTGAGAGAGTATTTAGAGACTTATGAGCCTTAGATGGTGTGGCTTTATGCTTGGTTCCGTGTGGTAAGTCTGAGTTGAGGAAAATGTGGTGCTACGGTAAAAGGCAATGTGGTTAAGTTGATGCTACTTCAGTAGTATTGCAGCACCTTCTTGTTAGATTGACTATTGATATTCTAGTTTGCTTTGTGGCGCAGAACAATTTTTGAGTATCTCTCGTGGAATGATTCGGATTAGGTATGGTGATTCATGTGCTATATGGAGTTGGATATTGGGAGTTATCATGTTCAGACTATGTTGTGGCTGTGGGTCGTGTGTATCGACACTGTTTAGCGATTATCGAGTTTTGGAGACCCGAGTGGATCTTTTGTTGCTTGGTAGGTCATATTTTGGACTTGATATTGGGTGCAGATAGGTTGTCTCTGGGTTGTGTTATTTTGGGCTATTGTGTTATGGCGGCACTATTGGCTATGCCGGGAATGCCACTAATTGAGTGGCGCGGTTCGACAGATTATGTTCATGGTAGAGTGGTTTCATATTCGAAGGACCCAGTGGAGGGCTGGGAAGGATTGTCTTCCTTTTTTGGGCTCTCGTGATGGATATCAGTGTTGAGGCTCCTCATATTGATTCAGTTCCGGTGGTGAGTAACTTTTCAGAAGTGTTTCTTGTTCCCAGGTTGTTGAATTCGGTATTGATTTGATGTCGGCCACCGTATCGTATGTCGCCGACAGAGTTAAAGAGTTTAAGGAGTAGATTTAGGATTTTCTCTATAAGGAGTTCATTGGCAGGCCAATATGTATACGTGTTTTAATTTGAGTCGGCTCGGTTGACCCCAGATTGTATTGTCTAGGGATATGTTGATTCGATTGTTATTGAGCTTATTAGTAATCTGGGGAGGTCTGTGAGTTACCTTCATGTGTTGCGAGGTGTTATGATTTGTTGGTTATAGGCACTTATGGTGCGGCTATATTGGGGTCTCATAGTGGAAGTCGAGCGGGAAGAGTAATTGGGTATTGCTCGATGAATGGTGTATCGGTTATGTCCTTTCGGGTTTGCGTGGTGTATTTTATGTGCTTCACAGTGGGTGTGATGATTTTCTTTTGTTCCAGACCACAAATCGTGCGTGCTTGTTGATTTCGAGCATAGTGACTTGAGGTGTTACGTGTGGAGCAGTATTTGGATAGGATCGCGCATTGCAGCGAAGTTATGTGGAAATTACGATTTCCCGATCAATTACATGATTAATGGTTTTCTTCCTATTTATGCTATGATATTTCCAAATCAAGGCAATTTGAGAAAATTAGGCATATGCACATATATACGGCCTTCTCACAGAATTTGATGAGTTGGATTTAAATAATGTTCTATGCCGAAAAGGCAGGATTACATCTGAATAGCTGGAATAGTTGTGTTTGGTGATATAAGGTCATTGGACCTAGAATGAGTACTATTAAATGTGATTACAATATATTTGGGAGAATAATATCGGGAGTGTACGGAGATTTTGGAACGAGACTTTATGGGAAGTGGAGTTTCATAGTAGTAGTTGGGTGGTTTTGAGCAGTTATTGTGATCGAAAATGGTGTTGCGAGTATGCGAGTTGCGTAGTATATTGTATAGTTGTATTTGGGGTCATGGTTAAAAGCTTAACAGAGCTTTCTTTAATTCATATAGTGTGTTGACGTGAAATTCGGGTCTTGAAAAAAAAAATTTGGATGTTGGAAGTTTGATTCCAAGATTTATGGGCTAAGGCCAAATTAGTAATTTTCAGTTATGTGGTATCGTCACGCCACTATGGTATAGGATGACGTGGGATTACCCTCGGGTATGCATGTGTAATAGGTGAATTAGTGATTTAAAGGTTCAAATATATCAAAGAAGAAGCCTTACCCTGTGATCAAATATATGGGATATGAAATTTTATCATCATTTTTGTACCAGAACATCTTAGAGTAATTGTTAGAGGTCGATAAAGGTTTAGTTCAGGTGTTTGGCGTATAGGTTTAAAGTTGAAGAAAGTGAACGAGTTATTCTCAATATTTTCTCCATAAGGATGTTATGTAAATTTCTAATACGGTTAAAGTATGGGTAGTCGGATCGGGCCTTGTGAAATTCCGAAGGGAATATGCCAAACTCTGAGTATAATGCCTCCCTATTATTTTTCTCCATGTATTTTGCGCTTTCATGTACCTATATCTAAGAAGGTAGGTGAAAATCCCTTGTGTATCATTCCGGTGGAAAACTACTAAAGGTAAAGCTAATGGGTAATTGGCTTCTGAGGGGAATCTATTTGTCATACTAGTTAGATAAGTCTGCGAGTTGAGATCGCTTCTGTAAATGTATTTTGACGAAATCTATGATTCGAGGAGCCCGCCTTTGTCACGACCCGGATTTCCCACCATCGGGCGTCGTGATGGCGCCTACTAACGGAGCTAGGTCAGCCAAACATTAAACATACTCTAACCAACCTCAACAATATAATATACTGGAAAACAATTAAATAAATGCGGAAGTCTTTAAGTTTAATAAAATGAAATCGATTGCGGAATTTATTAACACATCACTACCTAAAATCTGGTGTCACTAGCTAACGGGCTACTAAAGAGTACTGCATACAAGTCTGAATGAAAGAAAATACATGTGTCTATCTCGGAACAATGAAAACAAACTCAAATAAAGGAAAGGGACTTCGGCCCACGAACGCCAGCTAGGCTACCTTGAGAGTCCCTGGACTGAAGATAGCTCCCGGATAAAAATCCTACTGCTGCTGTCCGAAAGCTGCTCCTGGATGTGTGCACAAAGAAATGCACAGTGTGTACCATCAGCACAACCGACCCCATGTGCTGGTAAGTGCCTGGCCTAACACCGGCGAAGTAGTGACGAGGCTAGATAGGACTACCAAATCAACCTGTACAATTCTATATACATATATATATATTCAATAGAAGGAAAAGAAATACCGAACTAGGCAGTTAAAGGGAGGGAAACATGATGTGGAGAAGTACAATCTGAATATAAGATTCATCAGCGTAATTAAGAGACAGGGCACAATAATAACTACCATAGCATAAGAAAATCAATAGTTGCACGACATCACCCAAAACAATCTAATCCTCACCCAAAACAATCTAATAAAATGCACGGCATCACCCTTCGTGCTTCCCCTAACATAAATCTCATTTAATGGCACGGAATGACCCTTCATGCAATATTAGTCAATTTAGAGCACGGAATGTCCCTTCGTGCATAAACAGTCAAAGCATAGCACGGAATGACCCTTCGTGCAAATATAATAAAAAATAGCACGAAATGACCCTTCGTGCGTTAACACTCTTCCTCACCCAAACAGCAGTCACAACCAAACGGGCGAGAGAAAAATAAATAATAATAAGAAATGTCCCGGCAAGGAAATAACACAATTAACAACTAAGTCCCGGCAAGGGAACAACATTAATAGCTTTCACATCCCGGCAAGGGAAAATATTTAATATATTTAAACCGACCCGGCAAGGGAAAATATTCAGTATATTTAAACCATCCCGGCAAGGGATCAATCACAACTCCTTTCAATACTTTCATCGCCTACTCAGTGGTATTTATCATTCGAGCCAACGCTCCAAAGTATTAATATTTCATGATCTATCCTCAAACTCTTCACATTATGTAGTCATAATTAATTAGCTTATAAGAGTTCCAAATTATCTCAAAAACAAGTACAAAAAGGACCCACGGTCATGCCAGACTCCGGTGTAAAGATACTCGTCAGCATGCCTATACACCGCACTCGATCAATTAGCAAATAGAAATTATGATACTCTAATCCTATTCCCTAAAGCCAAAGTTAGATCAAACACTAACCTCGGTCCGAAAATAGCAATCAAGGCTCTAAAACTACTTTTCCTTTAGAATCCGACTCCGAAGCAATGATATCTAGGCACAATTCGATTCAATAGTATCAATAAGAGCTAAAAAACATAGTCCCATAGTCTAGAAATGAAATTCCCATCATTCTACCAAAAATAGCAAAATCCGACACCGGGCCCACATGGTCCAAAGACGAGGCTCGGACCAAATCCCAATCACCCATAACCCCACGAGTTCAAATATGCAATTTGGTTCAAGATTCGACCCCAAATTGAGGTTGAATCACCCAAATTTCCCAAAGCCCTAGTTCTACCCAAAACCCCCCATTTTCTACCTTGAATTCATGATTTAGGGCTAGGAAATTAATGTTTAGATGAAAGAATTAGGAGATAATGAAGTTAAGAATACTTACCCAAAGAGTTTTGGAGGAAGAGCAGCTAGAAAATCGCTTATGGAGTGTTTAAGGGAGGATCTCGTGTGAAGAAATGGCTAAATCCCGAGTTCTGTTTCTGTTTTTAAGCTTTTAAAAATCACTGGGCGAAATTGCCCTATGCGAACCCGGGAAAAGGGATGAGATCGCATAGGGTATTGCAGGTTGGTCACTGCGGTCGTCTACCAGAGGATGCGACCGCATAGAAGAAATGGGAGGGGGGCTGGCTTCTGTACATTGCGATCGCAGAAAGGGGAACGCGATTGCATAGAATGGGTTTACACGGGTACGCGATCGCATGGGCTATAACGCGACCACATAGAACAAAAGTTGGGCGGCTCCAAAAAGACTCTACGCGATCGCAGACTCACCTATGCGATCGCATAGAGGAAAATGATTGAGTAAAAATTGCAGCAATTCTGCCAACTTCCTAAGGCTAAAAACATCCCGAACCACCTCCAATTCACTCCCGAACCCTCGGGGCTCCCAACCAAACACACACACTAACTCAATACCATCCCACGAACTTACTCAAGCGATCAAATCGCGAAAATAACATCAAAAACCAAGAATCAAACCTCAAAACCATCATTTTATTCATTTCAAGTTCATAACTTCCAACTTTAGATATTTAGGTCCGAAACACGTCAAATGACGTCTGATTTCGACCAAATTTCAAAGAAAGCGCTTAACGTATATTTAAGACCTGTACCGGGCATTAGAACCAAAATACGAGCCCGATACCTATATTTTCTAACTCATTTTCATTTCCATTTTTCCTTAATAATTTCAGAAAACAATTTAATAGAAAAATTCTTTTACCCGGGTTCTGGACCTCGGATTTCAACTCCGGGCCCATGCTCGAGTCCCATATTTTTCTACGGACTTTCCGGGACCGTCACATCGCGGGTCTGGGTCCGTTTACCCAAAATGTTGACCAAAGTCAACTATATCAATATTAATATCATATTTCTTCAAATTTTTCACAGAATTCACATATTTTAACATAAAAACTTTCTGGCTTCGCGTCCGGACTGCGCGCACAAATCGAGGTAACCATAAGCGAGGTTTCCAAGGCCTCAAAAGCGCGGAAAAAGGAATAAGTACGGTAATGACCCGTTGGGTCGTCACAACCTTGAAGGTCGAAAACATTAAGGAAAGAAAATGGTCTTACTTGGTTGAATAGCCCAATAATGGAGGATCGAAAGGTATTTTCTATATGTTATGATTCAAATAGGTGCAACGCATGTACATGTATCAATTTTGATAATATAATACATGTAATATTGAGATTAATGTTGTTGATATATATTGTGATGCTTTGTCAAGTTGTGTATGTGTTGTTAGGATGGTTTTGGTGATTCTCTGACTGGTGGATAGGCCAAATTACAAAGGAGACTCTGCTTTAATTTTTTTTGAAAATATTTGGGACTTAGTAAAAATTTGGGAGTTGGAGGTGCACGAGAAAATGGTTAAATTATGCTATGTGTTTAGGAGCCGAATTTACTTCTCATTCGAGGACGAATGATCCTAAGTGGGGGAGAATGTAACACCCTAGAAAAATGTTGAAGTACTTAAGCGCTATTAAGAAAGGTGACGTGCACTAATTATATTATTTTATCTACGAACGAGGATTTATCATAATGATGGATATCAATTAGATATGATAATAAGTGTACGAGGAATATTATAAGTTATTTGGGGCCTTAGGACATGCCTAAGTGTGAGCCAAGTTGGAAAAACTATATGATAGGCTAAAATTCCAAATGAATGCGCACAAGACCCTACTTTGGACGAGAATATATGCATATATATATATATATGGTTTTTATGTGATGAACAACCCATCATATGAAAGGTCTCTGAGTCTAGTTTCTAACGCTTCAAACCATTTATCATTTGGACATTCCTACGCAAAGTTATGATCAAATTACAAAAGGCTGGAAAATGCGATCCGGTGTCAAATCTGCGACCGCAAAACCTGTCGCATTTCGGACTTTGCGGTCGCATTTTTGTCGCAGACTGGGCCAGTGTAGCCCAGTTTTAGGTGCTGATTTTGTGGTGCATTATGCGGCCAGCATTCTCGTTCTGCGGTCCGTTTTGCTATAGCAGACCCAACTTCAGAGGGTTAATTCCCCTATTTTCATGACCCGACCCCATTTTGATAAATAGTCTTTGGGGTTCATTTTGGGATGATTTTTAGAGCATTCTAGAGAGAGGTGAGAGCATTTTAGAGACTGAATGGGTAACTCACCATTTAAATCATCCAATCTTCCATCAATCTTCAAGAATCAAAGAACCCAATCACAAGTTCTTCATCAACGAGGTAAGGTTCTATACCCTAGTCTTCAATCTCATTTTTTTTTGGGTGATTGTTGAGTAAGAATTCATGTGAAAATTAGTGATAAGTCACTTGTGGTCATTGTTAGTCAATAATATGGGATTATCATCAAATATCCTAACTAGATTACTTATTTTGGGGTGAAATCCGGAGGTTTGAGCCTAGGGATTTGAAAATAAGATTTGATGATTTGGAGGCCGAATTATTGTCAGATTTTTTAAAATTTGTATGGTTGGACTCATGGTTGAATGGGTTTTCAGATTTTGTGAGTTTCGTTGAATTCCGAAGCGTGGGCCTAAGGGTCGGGTTTGAGCAATTTCGGGATTTTGATGTTAAATTGGATATTTTCGAGCGGGCTTCGCTCCCTTAGCATATTTTAATGATTATGTACCGATTGTGGCTAGATTTGGAGAATTCAAAGGTCGATTCGTGCGGGCGAGGCATCGCGAGCTATTGTTTAGACCAGATCGAGGTGAGTAATGTTTGTAAATGACATCGTGAGTGTTTGAAACCCCGAATTTGCACATCATAGTGCTGTATTGAGGTTACTTACAAGCGGGATAGCGAGCGTGGGGTAGAACACCGTTGGGGATTGTGACTTGGTCCGTCCCGATTGATGAAATTACTACGTATATGATTGAAACTACTTGTTATCATCATAATTTCGGTTGATTGCCATATTTGGGCTTCGTGCCAAATAGTTCGACCCTTCAGGGATTGTTGATAATTCCTCACTGATTTAATTATATATTTGACCTCAGTCATGTATTTTCCGCTGTTTTAAAAACTCAGCCAAGTTATTATGCCTTAAACACTCAAAATGATATTTTCATAAATTATTTTGGGGCTGAGCATCATGCTTTATTATTGCCCGAGTGGCTTATGTGATTGTGTTCACTAAGTATGGACGAGGGCCTGTATTGTGAGCATACTTATGGATCGGGCTGCGCGCTGGAGCAGTGAGCGCGGGTACTATCTTGGTCAGGTAACAATGACTGACCAGAGCGAACAAACTTTAAACAGTGGTAACAATGGCACTATAGGACGTGTCTTGGTTAGGTAACAATGACTAACCAGAGCGGACAAACTTTAGACAGTGGTAACAATGGCACTGTAGGACGCATCTTGGTCAAGTAACAATGACTGTCCAGGAATAAATTAATGCCACAAAATGGCTTGATATTGCGCTTGGGCTGTAGGAGCCCCTCCAGAGTCTGTACGCACCCCCAGTGAGCGCCGTCAACGATAAATAAATGGATGGGTCGGGCTGCACGCCGCAGTGGGTACCAGAGTGTACCACCATATGCATTGCATTGCACTCATGCATTTGTTCTTATCTGTATTATCTGTCATAATATTTCTGCACTTTTATTTCATTTGCTTTTATACTACTTCTTGCAATAATTACCTGATATCCTGGTGTTATCTGTTAATGGAGCATTGTGCCCGAGGGGCTGACTTATGTGCTTGTTTGCACTACTTCTTTTGCATTCATTTGTTTAACTGTTGGAAAAAGACATTTTCAAAAGAGGTTTTAAACTGAGCCAAGATATTTCTAAAGATTTCATAGTTTCACTATTTTTCTCAAAGGGTTTACACTGCTCCTATATAGCAGGATGACTTGTTTTACGTGATTTCTTACTGCTCAGTCGTTGTTTACCCTTATTACTCACTTATTTGGAGAACTCACTTTACTTGCAGATGCAGGTATTTAAACACCCGACATCGGGTTTTGGTTGATTGGAGGCAGGGTTATCGTAGTTTTAGCAAGGTGGCTGTCAGCGTTCGCAGCACCACTTTTCTCCCCGTATGTTCATCAGTCCTGTTTGTATATTTCAAACCTTGTAGTTGTATTTATACTCTAATAGATACTCATGACTAGTAACACCCCGATGTCGGGTTGAGTTGGGTTAGATTTCTGTATTTTTTTTCTATACTTCCGCTATTTGGTATTAATAAACTATGTTGTACTAGAAATGTTTAAATAATTGCTTTAAGGGGATGAATTGGGTTGACTAGATGGCCTTGTCTTCACGAGAGGCGCCATCACGACCAGATTTGGGATTTGGGTCGTGACAGGGATCTATGGCCTTGTCTTCACGAGAGGCACCATCACGACCAGATTTGGGATTTGGGTCGTGACAGGGATCTATCGGGAATCTAACCCACATTCCCAATGTAAAAGTGCAGGGGGATATACTGGGAATCAAACCCGTAGCCCCAAAGTAAAAAAAACAAGGTGGGGGGGGGAGCTATCAGAATCCCACATCCGTAGTCCCAATATAAATACGCAACCACAACCAGAAGATACATAGAAATGAAGTAGAAAGGACAAGCAATAGATAGTACTAGCCTAGCATGCTTCACGTAGTACAGTCAAGGCAACTTAAGCAATTAGGCAAGTTAAATCAACTAAACATGCCTTTTTTAATCTAGCACAGGTTATAATTGCAAATGGAATAAAACAAATATGAAGGAAACTCAATCTCATTATTTTTAAGTAAAAACCGGATTTTCAACAATTGGCTAAAGTACGCGATCGTCACCTTGCGCACAAGGCACTGGAATACCAAATAACAAATCCTAAGGGGAAAGGTCCCTCACAGAAGGTTAGACAAGCCACTTACATCGAATCGGCTCTAAAATTAACTCTAAATCACACTTTTGCCACGAGTATCTGACTCCAAATGACTCAAATATATTCAATTCAATTACATATTGTAAATAACATCTCAAGCAATTGATTCTACTACTAAATTCAAAGATAAGACGCGGAATTAGGCAAAATGACAAAAATGCCCCTCAGGCCAACGTCTCGGAATCGGATAATTTTCATATTTTTCAGAACCCTCGTACTCTCACGAGTCTAACCATATAAAAATCTCTCAAATCGGAGGTCAAACACCCACTCAAAACTAAATAGTTTGGTCAATGAAGTTTTACCAATTTTCATTTAAAAATCCGAATTTTAAAGATGAATTCGTGATTAGATTAGTGGGTTTTAAGCATAAGGGAGTAGAGAATCGTTACCCAATCATTTCTCTTGAAAACCCCTCGAAATATCTCCCAAATTCAAGCTCTTTAGCTTGAGTTTTGTTAAAAATGGCTAACCCTCATTTTTGAATGATTTAATACTGCCCAGGTCTGTTGTGCATCGCGAACGCGTAAGTGGGCTCACGTTCGAGAACAAGAAATAATAACGCTGCCAAAAATACCTTTTGCGGAGACAAAGGACGCGAACACGAAGGACTGGACCCAGGGAACTATGCGAACACGACTCTGTAATGCGAACACGTTGAGTAAAAATAAGCCCAGGATTCAAAGTCAAGTAAACCTATGCGAACGCGATGGCATTGATGCGAACGCGATTGAGGAAAACACAAAGCTCCGCGAACGCGAAGGTATAAACGCGAACGCGATGAGGGAGCTGGTCCTCCTCCAGAATTACTCTACGCAAACGCGTGGAGGAGGATGCAAACTCGAAGACGAAGAATATCAAAGCTACGCGAATGAGAGGATGAGACCGCGAACGCGAAGAAGGATTTGGAACCTGCAACTGCTGAAGATTTCTGCAATATTTTCAAACTCCAAAAATGCTCCGTTAAGCATCCGAAACACACCCGAGTCCCCCGGGACCTCAACCAAACATACGGACATATCCCATAACACCATTCAAACTTGTACCAATCCTTAAACCACCTAAACAACATCGGAAACTCGATTAATTCAAGGATTTGAGCCTAAGAATTTCCAACTTCCTCAAAATACACTTTCGATCAAAAACCTAACCAAAACACGTCCGAATGACCTAAAATTTTGTGCACACATCCCAAATGACAGGACGGAGCTACTGCAACTTCCAGAATTTCAATCCGACCCTCAGATCAATAACTCACTATCGGATCGGAGACTTTAAAAATTCAAACTTCGGCATTTCAAGCCTAAATGAGCTACGAACTTCCAAAATACATTCTGAACACGCTCCCAACCCCAAAATCACCTAACGAAGTTAACAGAACCATCAGATTTCCATTCCGAGGTCATTTTCACACTATTACAACTACTGTCACGACCCTAGTTCATCGATCGTAAACATGTTGTGATGGCACTTAGTCCCCACGACCAGGTAAGCCAAATATTTCGGAAAATGTAATAATTGCGGAAAAACAGAATAAACCAAATTAAATAACTGGAAGAAAACTATAGCGTATGCCACCCGACATGTACAACTCAATAACACAAGTGTACTAAAATTCCCAAAGACACGAAAACTCACGTGCAACAGAGGCTATAGAAATGTACAGCAAAGGCTCCCAACATGAGAATGTATAACAACTAGAGGCAAGAAGACTAAATACTGATGGTAGAGTAAGAGAGAGACTCGTCGGTCTGCGGACGCATCAGAACTACCTCGAAGTCTCTGTGATCCTCCTGCCTCACTGATAATGCGCCCGAGTAGAGATACCTGGATGATCTGCAAATGAAAAATATGCGCAGGAAGGGCATGAATGTGTCCACAGCGGTACTCAGTAAGTGCCAAGCCTAACCTCGGTTAGGTAGTGACGAGGAAAGGTCAGGGCCCTACTGAGGCAAGAATATAACTGTAGCAATAATTAACAGTGTGAAAATCTGACAAAAATAATAAATGCAGCGGTGTAATAAGGCAAATCAACGAAGCAATAATAACTACAAGGATAAAGCAGAAACACAGAGTAAACACAGCTCAATCTCAAATACCAATGAGGGTCTCCCAGGATACCATCTTGTATCCCTCTCCTCAACTGTCCAATGGATCTCCCGGGATACCGTCCTGTAGTCCAACTCTCGTACCAATATCAAAGGATCTCCCGGGATACCGTCCCATAGTCCAGTCATTAATCTGCAGAGGATCTCCCGGGATACCGTCTCGTAGTCCTAAAATAAAAGTGCAGGGGGATCTCCCGGGAATTGAACCCGTAGTCCCAAAGTAAACAAACAAGGGGGGAACTACCGGAATCCCACACCCATAGTCCCAATGTAAATGCGCAATCACAGCCAGAAACAAACCAAGGAATAAATTACAAAAAACAGAGCAACAGATAGAACTAGCCTAGCATGCTTCACGTAGTACAGTCAAAACAACTTAAGCA
The DNA here is from genome assembly GCA_026770625.1 of Nicotiana glauca. Lineage (NCBI taxonomy): Eukaryota > Viridiplantae > Streptophyta > Magnoliopsida > Solanales > Solanaceae > Nicotiana > Nicotiana glauca. Next base: position 16,738 of record MU755318.1, read on the forward strand.
ATTAGGCAGTTAAGTCAACTAAACATGCTTTTTCTAATCTAGCACAAATTATAATTTCAATTAAAGTACAACAATTAAGAAAAGAAAACTGAAGTTCATTAACTTAAGTAAAAAAAGGATTTTCGACAATTGGTTCAAGTACGCGCTCGTCACCTTACATTCAAGGCACATCAAATATCAAGTAAAAATCCTAAGGGGAAAGGTCCCCCACACAAAGTTAGACAAGCCACTTACCTCAAATCGGCTCAATATCACTAGAAACCGCGCCTTTGACACGAGTATCCGACTCGAAATGGCCCAAATCTATTCAATTCAATTACACATCATAAATAATATTGCAAACAACTGATTGCACTATTAAATTTAGAGATAGGGCGCGAAAATAGGTAAAATGACCAAATTGCCCCTCCATTCAATGCCTCAGAATCGAATAATTTTCATGTTTTCAGAACCCTCGTACTCTCACGAGAGTAACCATATAAAAATCTCCCAAATCGGAGGTCAAATGCCCCGTCAAAAACCCCGTAGTTAGGTCTAAGAAGTTTACCCATTTTCCATTCAAAAACACGAAATTAAAGGGTGAATTCATGATTAGATTAATGGTTTTTAGTCATAGGAGAGTAGAGAATCGTTACCTAGTGATTGCCCTTGAAAAATGCTTGAAATTGCTCCCAAATCCGAGCTCCAAACCTTGAGTTTTGATAAAAATGGCAAAACCTCATTTTTGAAAAGTTAAATACTGTTCAGTTCATTAAAGCATCGCGAACGCGGCAGGTATCACGCGTTCGCGAAGAAGGAAAATATAAGGGCCCCAAAAGGCCCTTCGCGATCGCGAAGGAAGGGATGCGAATGAGAAGGCCTGGCCCAGCGAACTATGCGATCGCAAACTGGTGCATGCGAACGCGTTGAAGAAAATGAAAGGGGCCAATAGTTTGCCCTACGCGAACGCGAGGATGGCAACGCGATCGCGATGAAGGAGCTTTCAGACCTACGTGAACGCGGTACGGTGGACGCGAACGCGGTGAAGGGGGAGGCAGAGCTTTGCGAACCTGAAGCTCTAAACGCGAACGCGTAGAAGAATTGCCCAGATTGCCAAGATAAGCCTTCGCGAACGCGATGAAGGCATACCAGAAGCAGCAACAACAGTTCAAAAAAAAAAGGAGGAAATGACCTGTTGAGCATCCGAAACACACCCGAGGCCCCCAGTATCTCAACCAATCCTACAGACATATACCATAACCTCATTCAAACTTGTAACAATCCTTAAATCACCTAAAAAAAAGTCGGAAACACAGATTAAGCTAAGATTCAAGCCTAAGAAGTTCAAATCCCAACCAAACACACTTTCGATCAAAATCCTACCCAAACCTCGCCTGAATGACCTGAAATTTTGCACACACATCCCAAATGACATGGCGGAGCTATAACAACTTCCGGAATTCCAATCCGACCATTGGATCAAAAACTGACTATCGGACCGGAAACTTCAAAAATTCAAACTTCGACATTTCAAGCCTAAATGAGCTACGAACCACCAAAATACATTCCGTACACGCTCCCAACCTCGAAATCACCTAACGGAGCTAACGGAACCATCGTATTTCCATTCAGAGGTCATCTTCACATTGTTCCGGATACGGACCATTTTTCAACTCTTAAGCTCTCATTTAGGGACTAAGTGTCCCAAAACACTCCAAATCCTAGCACCGAACGTCCTGGCAAACCAAAATAGCAAAAATGATCTTAGGGGAAGCAGTTAATGTGGGATCGGGGCGTAAATTCCAAAAATTACCGGCCGGGTCATTACATCCTCCTACATTTAAACATTCGTTCGTCCTCGAACGAGCATAGAGAACATACCTGAGGTAGCAAAAAGATGAGGGTACTGGCTGCGCATATCCTGCTGGGTCTCCCAAGTCGCCTCCTCGGCCGGCTAACCCTGCCACTGAACCTTCACTGAAGCTATGTTCTTTGACTTAAACTTTCTAATATGCTTGTCCAAAATAGCCACTGGATCCTCAACATAGGATAGATCCTTGTCCAACTTGACTGAACTGAAATCCAACACGTGCGATGGATCACTGTGATATCGAGCATCGAAGCATGAAATACCGGATGAAGTCCGGCTAGGCTGGGAGGTAAGGAAAGCTCATAAGAAACCTCCCCAACTCGCCTCAAGATCTCAAAAGGGCCAATAAACCTCGGACTCAGCTTCCCTTTCTTTCCTAACCTTGTGACGCTCTTCATAGGCGAGACCCGAAGCAGAACCCGCTCGCCAACCATATATGCAACATCTCGAACCTTCTTGTTCGCGTAACTCTTCTGTCTGGACTGGGCTGCACGGAGTCTATCCTGAATCACCTTAACCTTCTCCATCGCATCCTGAACCATCTCTGTGCCCAATAGCCTGGCCTCACCCAACTCAAACCACCCCCCCGGAGATCTACACCTCCTACCATATAAGGCCTCATACGGCGCCATCTGAATGCTGGACTGATAACTGTTGTTGTAAGAAAACTCCGCTAGTGGCAGGAAATGGTCCCATGACCCTCCAAACTCAATCACGCACGCACGGAGAATCATGCACGCACGGAGCATATCCTCCAGAATCTGAATAGTGCGCTCGGACTGTCAGTCCGTCTGGGGGTGAAAAGTCGTGATCCACTCCACCCGAGTGCCTAACTCCTGCTGCACGACTCTCCAGAACCGCGATGTAAACTAAGTGCCTCTGTCTGAGATGATGGAAACTGGAATACCATGCAAACGGACGATCTCCCTGATATGAATCTCCGCCAACCGCTCCGATGAATAAGTGGTACATATAGGTATGAAATGAACGAACTTGGTCAGCCGATCCACAATGACCCAAATAGAATCAAACTTCTTCACGGTCCGTGGGAGTCCAGATACGAAGTCCATGGTGATACGCTCCCATTTCCACTCCAGGATCTCTATCTGCTGAAGCAACCCACCCAGACACTAGTGCTCATACTTCATCTGCTGCTAGTTGAGGCACCTAGACACGTAGTCCACTATATCCTTCTTTATCCGCCTCCACCAGCAGTGCTGCCTCAAGTCCTCATACATCTTTGCGGCACCCGAATGGATGGAATACCGCGAGTTATGGGCCTCTGCTAGAATCAACTCTCGAAGATCATCGACATTGGGCACACAAATCCGGCCCTGCATCCTCAATACTCCATCATCCCCGATGGTCACATCTCTGGCATCACCACGCCGAACTCTATCCTGAAGGACAAGAAAATGAGGGTCATCATACTGCTGCTCCCCGATACGATCAAATAGGGAAGTCCGAGAAACAATACAGGCTAGAACCCGACTAGGCTCCAAAAGGTCCAACCTCACGAACTGGTTGGCTATGGCCTGAACATCCATCGCCATAGGTCTCTCTGAGGCTGGTAAATATGCAAAACTCCCCAAAGTCTCTGCCCGGTGACTCAAGGCATCGGCTACCACATTGGCCTTGCCCGGGTGATAAAGAATAGTAATATCATAATCCTTTAACAACTCTAACCATCTCCTTTGATGCATATTCAGGTCCTTCTGCTTAAGCAAGTGCTGCAAATTTTGATGGTCAGTATAGATCTCACAAGGCACCCCGGACAAATAATGACGCCAGATCTTCAAGGAATGAACAATAGCAGCTTACTCAAGATCGTGGACAGGGTAGTTCTTTTCATGCACCTTCAACTGTCTGGACGCATAGGCAATCACCCCGCCGTCCTGCATCAACACTGCTCCAAGTCAAATCCGTAAGGCATCACAATAAACCGTATAAGACCTCGAACTAGTAGGCAGCATCAAGATTGGGGCTGAAGTCAAAGATGTCTTGAGCTTTTGGAAGCTCGCCTCACACTCCTCTGTCCACAGAAATGGGGCACCCTTTTGAGTCAATCTAGTCATAGGGGCCGCAACGGATGAAAACCCCTCCGCAAAGCAACGGTAATAACCTGTCAAGCCGAGGAAACTGCGAATCTCTATAGCTGAGGAGGGCCTGGGCCAACTCTGCACGGCCTCCACCTTCCTTGGATCCACTCGAATGCCCTCATTCGATACCACGTTGCCTAGGAATGCCATAGAACTCAGCCATAACTCACATTTTGAGAACTTTGCATATAATTTCATCTCTCTCAGAGTCTGAAGCACTGTCCTCAGGTGCTGCTCATGATCTTACCGGCTCCGGGAATATACCAGAATATCATCAATAAAAAGGATAACGAATGAGTCAAGATATGGCCTGAATACACTGTGCATCAAATGCATAAAAGTTGTCGGGGCATTGGTCAGCCCAAATGAGATAACAAGGAACTCGTAATGATCATACCGAGTCCTGAAGGCAGTCTTCGGGATATATGGCTCCCGAATCTTCAACTGATGGTAACCTGAGCGCAAATCAATCTTGGAAAACACCTGCGCGCCCTGAAGATGGTCAAACAGACCATCAATACGAGGTAAAGGGTAACGGTTCTTCACTGTAACTTTGTTTAACTGGCGATAATCAATGCACATACGCATAGAACCATCCTTCTTCTTCACAAACAAGACAGGAGCACCCCATGATGAAACACTGGGCCGAATAAAACCCTTACCTAGCAATTGTTGCAATTGATCTTTCAACTCCTTCAACTCAGGAGGAGCCATGCGATACGGAGGAATAGAAATGGGCTGAGTGCCCGGCAACAGATCAATGCCAAAATCGATATCTCTATCGGGCAGCATCCCCGGAAGATCAGCTGGAAACACATCGGCGAAATCCCGTACCACTGGAATTGAATCAACAGAAGGGGTGTCAACATTGACATCTCTCACATAATCTAAATACGCGGCACACCCCTTCTCAACCATACGTTGAGCTTTAAGGAAAGAGATAACTCTACAGGGAGTATGACCTAAAGTACCACTCCACTCAATACGTGGAACACCTGGCATATCCAACATCACGGTCTTGGCGTGACAATCAAGAATAGCATGATGGGGCGACAGCCAATCCATGCCCACAATAATATCAAAGTCAAGCATACCGAGTAATAATAGATCTTACTGGTCTCAAAACCACGAATAGTAACCAAACACGATCGGTAAATGCGGTCCACAACAAGAGAATCTCCCACAGGAGTAGAAATATAATTGGGGGCACTCAAAGAATCCTGAGGCACACCCAAATACGAAGCAAAATAAGAAGACACATATGAATAAGTAGGGCCTGGATCAAATAGAACCAATGCCTCTCTGTGACAAACCAGAATAATACCTGTGATGACAGAATCGGAGGCAACCTCCTCAGTGCGAGCAGGAATGCAATAAAATCTGGCCCGACCCCTCTGGACAGGTGGGGCAGCAACTGGAGCTGTAATCATAGCCTGAGAACTCTGAGTACCCTGCTGCGGCTGAGCAGTCTGTGAAGATGCACCCCTACCAAATCTAGGGCAGTCCCTAACCATATGACGTGTATCGCCACAATTGAAACAAGCTCTAGGAGGACGTGGTGGTTGTGACTGATGGGGCTAGACCTGCTGGACTGACCTCTGGAAGTACCCCACGCAAGAGGCGCGCTAGAAACTGGAGGCGCATAATAAGGCTCCTGAGGTGCAAGTTGAGCTGGAGTATTGCCGGCTGCTGGCAAAGCTGAATGTACAGGGCGACCAGAATAACCCCTACTATAATGACCTGCTGATGGGGTATGGTCACTAGAGTAGTGACCCGACTCTCGAGACCTGTTGGCCTCCCTCTCCCCTCGCTATCTGGAGAACATACCCTCAATCCTCCTAGCAATGCTCACTACCTGCTGGTAAGGAATATCCATCTCTAACTCTCGAGCCGTGCTGGACCGGATGGGTGGAATAAGACCCTCGATAAACCTCTGAACTCTCTCCCGAACTGTGGCAACCAAAGCCGGTGCATGTCTACCCAACCTGGTATAACGGATGGCATACTCTGAGACTGTCACAGCACCCTGGCGCAAGTGCTCAAACTCCGCGCGCCACGAATCCCTGAGGCTCTGGGGAAAAAACTCTCTCATAAACATGTCTGGCAACTAGGTCCAAGTTAGTGAGGTAGACTCGACTGGACTGTCAAACTCCTAGGTACGCCACCAATTATAGGCGGCTCCCCGAAGCTGAAAGGCAATGAAAGAGACCCTGCTAGACTCCATTATACCCATGGTGCGAAGGATACGATGACACTCCTCCAAAAATCCTAAGGCGTCATCTAATACTAGGCCACTGAACACTGGGGATCATATTTCTTGAACCTCTCTAGTCTACAGAGATCGTCCTCGAAGACAGCTGACCCATCCCCGGCCTGTGCTGGTGCTGCAGGCGGTATAGGAATAACCTTTTGGACCTGCTCCATCTACACTCTCTGCTCAAGAGTGTGGGCTGTGGGAGTCTGGGCCCCTCCGCCAGGCTGGGACGTGGCTGCAGCGAGGGGAAGCAACTGTCTAATGGATCCCGTCCTGTAGCCCTCTCTTCAACTGTCCAATGGATCTCCCGGGATACCGTCCCGTAGTCCAACTCTCGTACCAATATCAAAGGATCTCCTAGTATACCATCCCGTAGTTCAATCATTAATGTGCAGGGGATCTCCCGGGATACCCTCCCGTAGTCCCAAAATAAAAGTGCAGGGGGATCTCCCGGGAATCGAACCTGTAGTCCCAAAGTAAATAAACAAGGGGGGAGCTACCGGAATCCCACATCCGTAGTCCCAATGTAAATGCGCAATCACAACCAGAAACAAACCAAGGAATAAAGTATGAAAAACAGAGCAACAGATAGAACTAGCCTAGCATGCTTCACGTAGTACAGTCAAAACAACTTAAGCAATTAGGCAGTTAAGTCAACTAAGCATGCTTTTCCTAATCTAGCACAAATTATAATTTCAAGTAAAGTACAGCAATTAAGAAAGGAAATTTGAAGTTCATTAACTTAAGTAAAAACCGAATTTTCGACAATTGGTTCAAGTACGCGCTCGTCACCTCACGTACAAGGCACCTCAAATATAAAGTAAAAATCCTAAGGGGAAAGGTCCCCCACACAAGGTTAGACAAGCCACTTACCTCGAACCAGCTCAATTTCATTAGAAATCACGCTTTTGCCACGAGTATCCGACTCCAAATGGACCAAATATGTTCAATTCAATTACACATCGTTAATAATATTGCAAACAACTGATTCCACTATTAAATTTAGAGCTAGGGCGCGAAAATAGGTAAAATGACTAAAATGTCCCTCTAGCCAATGCTTCGAAATTGAATAATTTTCACGTTTTCAGAACCCTCGTACTCTCACAAGTCTAACCATATAAAAATCTCCCAAATCGGAGGTCAAATGCCCCCTCAAAACCTCATAGTTATGTCTAAGAAGTTTACCCACTTTCCATTAAAAAACACGAAATTAAAAGGTGAATTCGCGATTAGATTAATTGGTTTTAGTCATAGGAGAGTAGAGAATCGTTACCCAGTGATTTCCCTTGAAAAACCCTTGAAATTTCTCCCAAATCCGAGCTCCAAACCTTGAGTTTTGATAAAAATGGCAAAACCTCATTTTTGAAAAGTTACATACTATTCAGGTCATTAAAGCATCGCGAACGCGGCAGGTATCACCCATTCGCAAAGAAGGAAAATATAAGGGGCCCAAAATGCCCTTCGCGATCGCGAAGGAAGGGATGAGAATGCAAAGCCTAGCCCAGCAAACTATGCGAACGCGAACTGGTGCATGCAAACGCGTTGAAGAAAATGAAAGGGGCCAGAAGTTTGCCCTACGCGAACGCGAGGATGGCAACGCGATCGCGATGAAGGAGCTTTCAGACCTACGCAAACGTGGTACGGTGGACGCGAATGCAGAGAAGGGGGAAGTAGAGATTCGCGAACGCGTAGAAGGATTGCCCAGGTGGCCAAGATAATCCTTTGCGAATGCGAAGGACATATCGCGAACGCGATGAAGGCATACCAGAAACAGCAACAACACTTCAAAAAAAATAGGAGGAAATGACCCGTTGGGCATCCAAAATACACCCGAGGCCCCCGGGACCTCAACCAAGCCTACGGACATATCCCATAACCTCATTCAAACTTGTACCAATCCTTAAATCACCTAAAACAATGCCAGAAACACAGATTAAGCTAAGATTCAAGCCTAAGAACTTCAAATCCCAACCATACACACTTTCGATCAAAAACCTACCCAAACCTTGTCGTAATGACCTAAAATTTTGCACACGCATCCCAAATGACATGGCGGAGCTACATCAACTTCCGGAATTCCAATCCGACACTCGGATCAAAAACTCACTATCGGACCGGAAACTTCAAAAATTGAAACTTCGGCATTTCAAGCCTAAATGAGCTACGAACCCCCAAAATACATTCCGAACACGCTCCCAACCCCGAAATCACCTAACGGAGCTAACGGAACCATTGGATTTCCATTCCGCTGTTCCGAATATGGTCCTTTTTTCAACTCTTAAGCTCTCATTTAGGGACTAAGTGTCCCAAAACACTCTGAATCCTAGCACCGAACGTCCCGGCAAACCAAAATAGAATAAATGAACTTAGGGGAAGCAGTTAATAGGGGATCGGGGAGTAAATTCCAAAAACAACCAGTGGGGTCGTTACAACTACGGATCACTTTTCAACACTTAAGCTCTCATTTAGGGACTAAGTATCCCAAAACTCTCCGAAACTCAACACCGAACATCCCGGCAAACCAAAATAGCATAAATGAACTTAGGGGAAGCAGTTAATAGGGGATCGGGGTGTTAATTCTTAAGACGACCGGCCGATTCATTACATTTTAACAGTTGAGCGACCGTGCTAGAACCACAGAACTCGGGAATGCCTAACACCTTCTCCCGGTTTAATAGAATTCCTTACCCAGGTTTCTGTGTTCGCGTACTGTCATACAAAGACAATCTTTTCCTCCATTCGGGATTTGAACCGGTGACTTGGGACACCATAAAATTATCCCAAGTGGCGACTCTGAATCTTTAAATAGATCAATCCCGTTTCGATTGTCACTTAAATTGGAAAAACTCCCTTATACCCTCTTCCGGGGGTGTAGGAAAAAGAAGGTGTAACAGGTAACATAAAGCTTTATAGTCCTTATTAATTGTTTTTCTACATCCAACAAGCAATTCCCTTGATCCTAGATAAATTCTAAAATCTCAAATTTCATATAATCAATGTCATTCTTCTTCACCCATAAGATAAACAACACCCTTAATCAATAATCAACAATCAACAAGCCAAACCTATAATTTTCATGCTTTTATATCAAACACATCAACTAATATATCATGATGTTGTAGTTTACTACCATTAATCCAATGCTATAATCAATTAGAGGGTGAAGATATTACCTTCTTGACGTTCAAGCTTATTAAATTCAAGTTCTAGGGTTTACCTATGTTTAAAAGATGTTAGGAAATTGAAATTAACTTAGAATCACCATTAGAACTTACCTTTGGTGGAGGGACCCTTAAAGAGTTAGGTTTTTAGGAGTTTCCCTTTCTAGAGCAAGTTTTTATGTTTTGGAGTTTTGCGGAACAAATTAGGGCTTTAAAACGACCCCCCATGAGCGCGTATGCGCATGTGTAGACCTAACCGCGCTACTGAAAGCGTAAAATGACAATACACTTTCCTCAAAAGAAACGCGGTCGCGCTAGCGTGTGCGCATATCGCATATGGTTCTGTAAAACATGCATAACATTTTTCACAGAGATTTGTTCAGGATCCATAATATATAGTTGGAAAGCTATTTCAATGGCCTACAACTTTCATGCTTTGAGTTTTCTCAAATGCCTTACAAAGTTTTACTAAACCCTAATGGAAGACGGACCTTCTGCAAACTTAGTCGATTTTGTCAAATCTTATGCACCTCACTTTCCATCTTGATTTTGAAACAACTATTTTCACCCATAATCATCCATCTAGGACTTCAAATGTTGAAGATATCAAATTAATACCCATTTAACATATCCACACCTAGTCCAAATGTACAGGGTATTACATTATCTCCCCCTTGGGATCATTCGTCCTCGAATGATTGTCCTGACTGTAACTTCTGCTAAATTCGGACCTTAAATGGGTATTATGGAAAAATGGAATTTCATTAACATTTACATACTAAACTGAATGGATACTTTATTACTGAACTGTTGAGATACTGAACTGAATGACTCATTCATTGACTCAGATACTGGTCTATCATGGATACGCAATACTGAACTAACATAGGTATATGAATATTGAACTGGCATGAATATTTGAGAATTGAACTAACATCAATATTGGAGTACTAAACTGGCATGAATATCTAAGTATTGGACTGACATGAGTAGCTAAGTATTAAACTGACATAAGTATCTGAGTATTGAACTGACATGAGTATCTAAGTACTGAACTGACATGAGTATCTGAGTAATGTACTGACACGAGTATCTGAGTACTGAAGTGACATGAGTATCTGAGTGCTGGAAACTTGAATGTTGACTGGATATTAGTTTGTCATGGATACGGAACACTGAACTAACATAGGTATATGAATATTGAACTGGCACGAATATTTGAGAATTGAACTAACATCAATATCAGAGTATTAAGCTGGCATAAATATCTAAGTATTGGACTGACATGAGTATCTGATTACCGAACTGACATGAGTATCTGAGTACTGAACTGACATGAGTATCTGAGTACTGAACTGACATACGTATCTGAGTGCTGGAAACTCGAATGTTATAACATGACACGTGAAATACTGACTGTACCACCACTAATTATGGTGGCAACTCCAACTCATAAGCTAATTAATCGATCTTTCGCAAGAATCTATATGGCCCAAAATAGCAGGGACTGTGCTTCCCCTTCTTCCCAAATCTCATAACGCTTTTCATAAGCAAAACTTTCAGAAACACCCAATCATCAACTTGAAACTCTAGGTATCTATGCCGCACGCTCGAATAGGACTTTTGGCGGCTTTGAGTTTTTTCAAACGCTCTTAAATCAACTTAACTTTATCGATAGTCTGATAGACAAAATCGGATCCTAACAACTCCACTTATCCAACTTCGAACCAACCAATTGATGATCTACACCTTCGCCCGTACAGAGCTTCGTACGGTTCCATCTTGATACTAGAATGGTAGGTTATTATTAGCAGGGTCAATGAGAGGTATGTGATCATCCCAATTTCTTTAACATCAAGGACATATCCTCAACTATTTGAATAATGCGCTTTGCCTAGCCATAATTCTGAGGATGAAAAACTTTTGCCTAATCCTTTCTAAAAGAACTTCTAAAAGATCATTTTAAACTGAGCACCATAGTCCCAAATGATGGACCATGGAGTCCCATGCAATTAGACGATTTCCTGAATGTATAACTTGGTATAATCTTCTATTGAATTTGTAGTCTTTACTGGCAAGAAATGTGATGACTTGGTAAGTCGATCTACAATCACCCAATCAAATGATAGTTTGAAGATGAGCAAGATAATAATGTTAGAAATTCCATATTTACCATCTCCACTCAAAATATGTGTATTCTATGATAAAACAATAGCCTTTCTGCTGCTCGACTTTCACTCGCTGACAATTCAGACAATTGGCCGCAAAGTCTGCGACGTTCTTTTTCATATCATTCAACCAATAAATCTCCTTGTTAATGATGCATATTTGGGGAACCTAGATGGAAAGAATACCGAGAATTATAGGCTTCTAACATGATCTTCCCTTTTTAAGGCCATCTATGTTTTGAACACACAATCTATCTTGGTACCTCAAAGTACCATCATCTCTCCCTTATTCAAAAGCCATCATTTTATACTTGTGAATATCGTTTTCAACTGCAACATGCAGGGATCATCAAATTATTTCTCCTTCTCTTCAGCTGCTAATGAGGAACATCCTGTTCTAGACAACAACTCCATCATATTCGGAGTCCAAAGTCGAACTCCTATCTTGGGAGGTGAACTTCTTTTACCAGATGTCACTTATCTACCTCAATCATGAGTTATACTTCTCACACTTTATCTTCTTAAGCGCTTCTTGAAAACACTTATAGCATTGTTGTGACATAATTTTTTGACGTGTGCTCTAGATTTTAGAGTCACGTGCAATGGCACTACCCTCATAACACATGAATAGGCATGATTTTACAGCTTTTCTGCAATCACTTTATCATCAATAACGAAGCTCGGTGATCATTCTAATCACTTTGTGTTTCTTACACATGCTAGACATAATCATTGTGGTAATTATATAATTTTTCCTCATTACCGAACAAATTTTCTTTTTCATATCCCATGATAACTATTCGAGTTTCAAATCTCCATATGGACTTACTAATGATTTTCACATCACCCCTTAGACCAAAGTTCTTATGCTTGGGGATTCTTCTTTTTTTGGGGGGGGGGGGGGGGGGGGGATCCAAAAAA
>MU755318.1:32299-50486 GCA_026770625.1 Nicotiana glauca
CCTTATCTTTTGAAATTCCTTGCACTCTACATCAATCATGACTCTTCTTCCAACTTACTTCTAAGCTAGGAAAAACAAAATTATTCACATAACGAAAAGTTAATGTATTCACAACTATTATACAAAATCTTAATAATTGAAATCTGCTCACACTGCCAGTCTTGAAGAAATCATATTTCGATAATTCCTAAAGTCTATTCTTCTATAGCTTGCTCTCTCACTGCTAGCTGATTTTTTTTCCACTGCCACTGTAATTCGGATTTAACTTAAACTTTTCGAGTTCTGACATGCGTTCGATGTTTCAAACTGTTACCCACTCACTATTGTTAACTTTACTAAGTAGATCAAATTGTATCTCTACTAGCTTTGCTGAAAGTGTTGATTCACTGTATCTACTCAAACACACTAACTATCCTTTTACTAACTACCTTCTAGCATCATGTGTTCATGTTCTTCTTTAAATAACTAAAGTGAATCATAAGGCTATTGTTAACTTCCCTCATCATATGATCCTATTCTATAGGCGCATACTATTTTTTTAAAACTATGTGCATAGATCACACTTAGGGAATTCATCTATCTTAAACAAAATTAGAATATCTAACCCCAAACTTTCTATATGATACAAAATCATATCATACTATAAACATCCGCGGGAATCACTTAGTCACATAACCTAAGGGGGAACTGCCATATCTTTTATCGTACATTAATAGTTGATTCTTATAGTAGCTTACTAACGTGGTACTTCTAGTTTTGATTTGAATAAATATAAACAACTTAAAATCATTTCCTAAAATTCAATATTGGCTGCTCTTGGTTCTTATTGCATACATAATATCATCTAGTCATTTGCATGAGTTGTACAAAATCACATCTTTGGTAATAACAAATATTTTTAACTCTTAGGTATTTGTGTCCAAACTTATAGTGACCAATGTTAGGGTTTGACATCTGATTTATCATCATCCAACTTGTGTCTCCATTTTCAAGAATTAAATAAAGTTGTTCTAGGAGGTAAAACACATACAAATACACTAAAATGCACAAACTTATCCTTCAAAGTATACCATCATCTGATAAATCACTTTATGCTCCATCCGATGAGTCTTGGTCTTAATCCGGACCTAAAACTTGCGAAGATTTTGCTATGATCAATGTTACTTACATTTTATTTTAGAACCCATAGGCATCACTATATACTCACCAATCACCAGAATTTTGATACACTGTGTCACACCTCCTTTTGGCGCTACATCCGCAAGGGCGTGAAAGAGTTTTTCCAATTAAAGGACAATCGAAATGGGATTTGTTTATTTAAAAATCAGAGTCACCACTTGGGAGATTAATGGTGTCCCAAGTCACCGGTTGAATCCCGAATCGAGGAAATTATTGACTCTGTTAACAGTTTGTGAACCAGAAGTCCGGATAAGGAATTCTGCTAACCTGGGAGAAGGTGTTAGACATTCCCGGATTCCGTGGTTCTAGAACGGTCGCTTAACTGTTGTATTTGATTTTATCTGATTTCAATACATGTTCTATTTTTATGTGCCTTTGTTAACAACCGCTTTTATTATATTCATTATTTATATTTATTTTTTACAAGAATTACAACGATGTGAAAATGTATCTCAAACCGCGTCGTACCAGTACGCCCGTGGCTTTTAACACATTTTCGATTTCGTCGAGACTTGGATTTGGGTCACATAAATGTGCACCGGAGTTTAAGAAAGTAGATCCTTAAAAGAGCACCTAAAATGACTAGTGCGTTATTATCTTTGGGGAGGACTGTGAAATTTGCTAAACGAACTCTCCCGAAATTTAAGTATTTTAGTAAAGCAGTTATCGAGGGCCCCGCGATTTATTCATTTTTATTTGGCGAGGCTCATCTCATTTGTTTTAAAGGATGTCCTAAAGCAAACTATAGTTTTCTATTTTTTTTTCTCTAAATATAGTAAATGAAAGAGACCTAATTAGTTACCATGCCAATGTATCGCTATTTAAAACAGGTATTGAATTTAAACGAGACATTCTCCACGGGCCCTCAGTGTTTGCGCCTGGTGTTCAAATCCATAACCGAAGTTTAAATGGAAACAAAAGTTTACTGTCAATCACGGAACTAATATTGACTTTATTTTATTATACCAACTTGTTCCAGCCGAATCAATTAATTAGTACCTTTATGCAGTTTATTGTAGACACTCCAATCCATTTTTAGAGGAAAATAATGCGCATTTTTTAATGACGAACTCATAATCATACTTAGATAGGCCATGATTTTATCATTTTAAGAATGTACTAAGATTCATGTTTGGCCCCAATATCCGAATTATAACGCATAGATTATTTTTTTACCTAATTCATGTGACAACTTAGATGGCCAGCTAACTTTCATTTTACCGAGATTTAGAGCATTTCAATACTACTCAACACAATCCTGTTTAATTACTGATGGAGAATGAGAGTAGCCATTCGAAGTTCATCTCTTTTCTAAGTCACTTGTTAACAAATTGAAGAATCAACTAAGGCTAACATGGACCTATTCGATTTAATTCACAACCAATATTCAACTACTAAAGCTCATACATGTTTTAAAATGCACGAAGATATACCTATAGATTCAAACAAACACTCCCACACTAAACAGTCCTCCATTCTAATACACACCATTAAAAATTAAGTGTTCAACAAATCCCAAGCATTTAAGAAAAACAGTCCTGATTACAACTAAATCAGTACAGTCAATTATAGAAGAAAATATGGCAATTACTAAAGCCTCCAACGAGATTAAGCTCTCATTTCATTTTTCAACTGGATATGCTACATGGAAACAGGCTCAAAGATGTGTACCTGGTATTGGAAATACAAGAAGAAGAATGATCAATCATCAGCAACAAATAACAGTAACAACACAACAACGACAACGTAGAACAGTTTGACCCCAGAATAGCCTCACAAAAACCAGTCAAGTACCACCAAACCACAGCAAAGAAAATTGATAATAGCTCAGTCAAGGTCCCAAAATCACAGGATGTTTGGAATCAACCAAAATGACCAGATCAACTCTAAACCAGACTCCACGTGAACTCAAGATCGTTCAAAACCAAACAATGAACATGAAACACCCCCGGTGAACAAATAGTGAACTGAAATGCAACTCAATAGCTAGAAATCTTAGATTTCCAATGGAACAGTGCAGTTTTCTCACTGCTATACTTCTTTTGTTATAAGCTCTACCAAACTCTCTCAAAAAATGATTACAAACTCTCAAAGACTGATTTTCTTCGGACTAAAAGAAAACCCAAGAAAATTGATTGCTTCCTTTCTAACCTCTAATTTTCCTTTCAAGTTTGACCTCTGAAACTGATTTTCCCAAAAAGCCACCTGAAGACTGATTAAAAGCTTTTTAAGAAAAATCCCCCCACTCCTCCGAATGTCTCTCCCCTCTTATATAACAAAAACTCTACAACCTTCCAATCTCTCCTTCTTTTTTTATTGCATAAAACTGACCAGCCATGTTATTCCCTCTGTTTTTTCCACTTTAAGTTGTCTGAGTATGGCTTTAACTATTAAACAAACTCCTGAAGACAAAGACTAGTGGGACACCTTGCTGTCCAGTAGGTTCCACCAGCCCACTCCATGTGCATTGCACTTTTAAACCTTTAATTGAAGTTAATTTATGACTTCTTGATTAACAGCCCCAACTAATTTAATTCCTACTTTTAAACCACAAACAAATTCAAGCTTCAATCCAACAGTAGCTCGGACAGAACTAATCAGTATTAGACACTATTACCCTATATATTTAATCGACGATGTTCGTTTAATCGATTTACAACACGTATAATCGATAACAAATAATTGACCTACGAATCAGTGATTCATAGTTTCCAGGCAGAATCATGAAGATACGAAACTAATTATTCGATGACGCTAATCGAAGCGAATATGTATTTTATGGCACATATACTCAACAGACAATTAGAAACAATAAGCGACCAAATAAAAGGTCTAAAGGATAAGAACAGAAAATTTTAACAAGAAATCAGGACAGGATAAAATACTACCAAATAAATACATAAAGATAGAATAAAGAAAGAAAGAAAGAAGAGAATACCTCGAGTGAAATCAAAAATCTGAAAAGACCTGGACCAACTTGGATTTGAAAAATTTTGAGGCCAAACGGACCTTAATCGGGGTGTTCTCAGTCGAGAACACCTAGATTAAGGTCCATTAGACCTCAATCTCCAAACGAATTTAGCCGGAAACCCCATTCTTGGATTTCTAGGGTTCATACAAGCATTTTGGGGTTCGAACGTTTAAAGCTAGATTTGAACCGAACCAAGGGTTGTTTGGGCACGAGGGAGGTCAGAAGGTGCTAGGGTGTGAGTTTGGGCTTGATTGGGGTGGGTTCCAGTTTTGCTAGAATCTTCAAATGAAGATTCGAGATGATGCATGTTGATTCGAGGTTAACAGATAAGGGATTCATGTTCAGGGGAGTTAGGAGGCTCAGGGGTGTTGGTTTGGGTGGCCGGCGACGTCTTGCCGCCAGGTTTCAGGTAGAAGGGCGGGGTGGCGGCTGGCTAGGGTTCTTGGTCTCTGAGAGACGATTTGAACGAGAGGGGGGTTTGGGAATGGAGACGGGTTTAGGGGTATTGGGGGGTTTGATATATTAAAATTGAACGAATTAATCTAAACCGTTGGATTATGAAAATCCAACGGCTGTGACCCACCTCCATGGAAAAACGGGGTCGATTGGAATTAAAATGAGGAATCGGGTATCAGGTGTGAGGCGGGTCGGGCTGGATATGGGTTAGGGCAGGGCGTTGGGGACCGTTGGATCATGATCCATGTACGGCTGAGATTTCCTGGCCATGGAACGACGTCATTTTGGACGTCTGAGAGGTCTGGTGAGACGGACCGGGTTAGGCACAAAATTTTGGTCTGGACTCGGTCAAAATCTAATGGCCCAGTCCGATTTCTTTGTATTTTTGCTCTCTTTTCTTTTCTTTTCTTGAACTAATCTTCAAAATTAAACCTAAAAATCCTAATTTAAATTATAAAACCCAAAATTAACCTAAAAATGCTAATTAACTCTTCAAATAATTATCACACAAAATTAAACATCAATTAAAAGTAAGCTCACCCAATTTGGACATCAAACGCTAAAATGCGAAGTACATATTATTTGTGATTTTTCTATTTTTGTAAGACAAACTTAATTACTCCTAATAGATCCTAAATACAAATGTGACATATTTTAGTATTTTCATTAATTAAAACAAATAAACATGCACAGACAAATGTAAACAACTACAAAATTCACGACAATTGCAAATAAATAAAAACTATTTTATTTTTTGGAATGATTCTCATATAGGGCAAAAATCACGTGCTCACAGCTGCCCCTCTTTGCCTGGAAATAAGAAGAGGTTTCGTGTAAAGATAAAGTGACCAGATACGAGCGATTTTTGCCCGTTTGACTACTCCGTGTGAAGCATTTTTTTTGAAAGTTTTGACCGAACCTGTGCTTCAAAGGTTTCCTACATATCCCTGGCTAAAAAGGGAATCATGTTAATGTAGTTCGGGAAGTTTTGGTAGCTGGGACTACCGTGGGATTGCCATTTGCTGTTACTTCTGTTGCATGCTGTCACTGCTCACTGACCTCCTTATTACACCATGCTAAAAGAAAATAAGAAGCTAGACTGAATTATATTCGATGAATTGTAAAATCTCATCTATGTCTTCAACTTGTGCTTCCTGTGTTTCTCGTTGCCTTGCTTGCTCTTGTGTTTCCTCTGACGTTTCTTCTCTTCTGAGTTGACTCTTCGGCCTCTCTTAATTGCCGAACTTGAACTGCTTATTTCTTTTTTGTGAACTTCGGATTATTTTCCTTCAAAGCCTGAACATGCCTTCTTCTGATCCTTGTTGCCTTCCTACTGATTTCTGAATTCGAATTTACGCTGGGGATTTTTGTCATAATCTTCCTCCTTCCCGGTGGGTTACTGACTTCTTGAATTAAAAAGGGTATGACTTCCCGCTCTCTCGACTGTCTCCTATCTTCAACAAATTCGGAAACTAAAAATGCCCTTCCGTTATTCAGGCGGGCTCTTGACCTCAACAACAGCTTAGAAAATAAAACGTCATTCTGTTCATCGGGCGGGCTCCTGAGTTCAACAACAACTGGGAAAATAAAACGCCATTTCATTCTTCAGGCGGGCACCTGACTCCAATCATTGATTTAAAACTTCTACTTAAAAAGATAACGCCTTTCCGTTCTTCAGGCGGGCACCTGACTTTAAACAACAAACTCCAAAAATAAATCGCCATTCCGTTCTTCAGGCGGGCACCTGACTTCAACAATGATTTAAAACTTCCACTTAAAAGATAACGCCTTTCTGTTCTTCAGGCGGGCACCTGATTCCAATCAATGATTTAAAACTTCTACTTAAAAAGATAACGCCTTTCCGTTCTTCAGGCGGACACCTAATTTCAACAACAATTTGGAAAATAAAATGCCATTCTATTCTTCAGGCAGGCACCTGACTCCAAACAATGATTTAAAACTTCCACTTAAAAGATAGTGCCTTTCCGTTCTTCAGGCGGGCACCTGATTCCAATCAATGATTTAAAACTTCTACTTAAAAAGATAACGCCTTTCCGTTCTTCAGGCGGACACCTAATTTCAACAACAATTTGGAAAATAAAATGCCATTCTATTCTTCAGGCAGGCACCTGACTCCAAACAATGATTTAAAACTTCCACTTAAAAGATAGTGCCTTTCCGTTCTTCAGGCGGGCACCTGATTCCAATCAATGATTTAAAACTTCTACTTAAAAAGATAACGCCTTTCCGTTCTTCAGGCGGACACCTAATTTCAACAACAAACTCCAAAATAAATCGCCATTCCGTTCTTCAGGCGGGCACCTGACTTCATCAATAACTTAGAAAATAAAGCGCCATTCCGTTCTTCAGGCGGGCACCTGACTTCAAACAACAAACTCCAAAATAAATCGTCGTTCCGTTCTTCAGGCGGGCACCTGACTTCATCAATAACTTAGAAAATAAAGTGCCATTACGTTCTTCAAGTGGGCGCCTGACTTCAATAATAATTTCGCTTGCGTTCTATTACCGTCTTCTCCCTTTGCCTCCTAAACCGTCTCCTTCTCCCTGAATTACTTTCTTCTGGAAATTGCTTTTCTCAAAACTCGTGTTGTCTTCCCTCTCAATTGTTGGGGATGATACCGCTGGAATTGTTTACTTGCTTGCTGGGGTAATACTGTTGGGGAGGGAGGAATCTTCCTTCTTCCCTTCCTTTTCTACTTTCTCGAAACTCTCATTTTCTCCCAAAATTGCTGGGGATTAAAATGTTATCGGCTGGGGGTTACCTTGTGGAAGGTAAACGCCGCTAGAGCGTCCCTTTTCTTCTTTCCTCTTTCAAAAACTTCCTTCGCACTGGTGCTTCATTTCCCCGAAAAACTGCTGGGGATGACATTGACCTCTTCCTCTTTCCGTCCCATGCTTCATCCTTTAGTTCCGTCTGCTGAGGATACAAGTTCAAAACTTTGTTATTTTTCCTTTTTCCAACACTGCTGGGGATAACGCTGGTTCAAAGACCAATTATCTTTAAAACTCGGGCTATCTTGCTTCTCTCCAGATTGCTTTTCTTCGAAACTTTGCATCGCCTTTTCTGTAAACCGCTGGGAAGTCTATTTCCTTCACAACCTTGTGTTATCTTCCATCTTCCTTAAGTGGGTATTTGATTCGAGAAAATTTTCGCAATGAGAAAAAATTTTCTGCCCCAGTTTGATAATCTTCTTCGTGGCCAGTCTTTCCTTTACCAATAACCTTTCCTTTTCCTGCTTCAAATGAAAGAAAAATTGTTAGTTTAAAAATGTGGCGAGTGGTCATGCCACTCCTGCTGGGGACGGTTTTCCTTTTCTCTTTTCCTTGCTTTGCGTTCCCCGAACTTTTTGGGGAATGTTGTTATTTGCTGGGGATGGTGTTCTCACTACGGATGATCTTTCCCTTTCATTTTTCCTTATTTGCTTGGTGTTACCCGACTCTCTCGGTCGACGATCTGCTCGGGAAGCTCCTTTTTCCCGACGGTCAACAATTCCTCCCCTATTCTTTCTCGACTTACTTTGCACTTCCTCCGAAACTTACAAACCAACCTATTGTCTGGGTCTTACGACAAAATGTCTTTTTGTCTTATTGCCCTATCCGGTGCCTACTCCCATTTTGTTTTGCACCGTTTTGGCGACTGGTAGTAAGCTCTGAAAAATTCCTTCTCAAAACAAATTGCTGAAGAGAAAGTCTTTAAACAAAAAAAATGAAAATGATGATTGTAAAAATAAAAAAGAAAAACCTTTCTGAACAAATGATGGGGAGAATAAAAGGAAAAGAACTTATCCGGAAGGTATAACCGATCCAATGATCATGTCGTGCATTTTGGGATTAATCAACCCAGCCTATTTGTATCAATCACCTTCTGATGGTCTCATATTGCTGGGGATAAATAGGTATCCAATTCTTTGCCGAGTGCGGACACTTTTCGACAATCTTACCTTGCCATCTCATAGTGCCCTTCAAGGGGTTTTCACTAATGAGACTCTCTCATTTCTCTCAAACTCTCGTCGCCTTATGGTGCATGTGAAGGTTTTCACCGTAAGACTCTCTCGTTTTGTTTCTCTCAGCTTTCGTCGCCTTATGGTGCCCGTGAGGGTTTTCACCGTTAAGACTCTCTCATTTTGTTTCTTTCTCTGCTGGGGACTGGAGTGTTACCAACAAAATTCTCTCTACTGGGGGGTTCCCTTGGCTGCCAACTCCTTCAGCTCGTGATCCTTATTCAGTCGGGGATCAGGGCGTTATTCTTGGCTTTCCTTTGCATGACTGGCACCTCTCGGATACTGATCGGGAGGTCTTTTTTGGACATTAATATGGTTTTTGTGTGTGGGGCTAAAGAAAAGGATACAAACTTAATGGGTAGATTATTACAACTTTTGGAATCACACTTTTTCTAAAAAAAGAAACATAACATCGGCCCTAGTTTTATTGCTTGGGGAATCTTTGATTTTTGTTACACTATGACCGAGCCGCGAGGCGCCTACCTATCCTCTTTGAGGAATCAGGTTGAACGTAGTTCACTTGATTCCTTTATATTTCTTGTGACTTTCCTTTGTTTTCTTTTCTGTTTTATTATATATCTATTTTCATTAATGATTCCAAAAGAGGGGTATGAAAGAATAATCAAGGCCCAAAGGGGGAAAGCAAGGGTTAAAGTGTTTGTATAGTAGAAAAAATTGCCTCCGTCATTTCATTCTCCGATAAATGCCAAATACAAACAAACAAAACAAACAACAACAATTACAATCAAAGAATCATACATAATATCTCTTGACTGCGTCAGAATTGATAGCCATATCGATGCATCCTCCCTCAACATCTGTCAGACATAGAGCGCCATTGGATAACACTCTAGTCACAATAAATGGCCCTTGCCAATTCGGGGCAAACTTGCCCTTTGCTTCGGCCTGATGTGGTAGAATTCTTTTCAACACTTGCTGTCCCACTTCAAATTTCCTGGGACGTACCTTCTTGTTATATGCTCTTGCCATTCTCTTTTGATACAATTGGCCATGACATACCGCTGCCAATCTATTTTCGTCAATCAAGCTTAATTGTTCCAAACGGGCTTTGACCCATTCATCATCATCAATCTCGGCCTCAGCGACTATCCGAAGGGACGGAATTTCGACTTCTGCTGGTATCACTGCTTCAGTTCTGTATACCAGCAAATAAGGAGTCGCACCTACTGAAGTACGAATAGTAGTGCGATAACCCAACAATGCAAATGGTAACATTTTATGCCGTTGCCTGGATCCTTCTACCATCTTCCTTAATATCTTCTTTATGTTTTTGTTGGCTGCTTCGACTGCTCCATTCGCTTTAGGATGATACGGTGTGGAATTGCGGTGTGTAATCTTAAACTATTGACATACTTCTTTCATCAAACCACTGTTAAGATTGGCACCGTTATCCGTGATGATTACCTTTGGGATCCCAAATCTACAAATGATATGGGAATGTACAAAGTCCATCACTGCCTTCTTGGTCACTGATTTGAACGTTTTGGCTTCAACCCATTTGGTGAAATAGTCAATGGTTACCATAATGAACCTATGACCGTTGGACGCTGCTGGCTCAATAGGTCCGATGACATCCATGCCCCAAGCAACAAATGGCCAAGGTGCTGACATCGTATGTAATTCTATTGTCGGAGAATGAATCAGATCTCCGTGTATTTGCCACTGATGGCATTTTCGCACGAAACTGATACAATCACGCTCCATAGTGAGCCAATAATATCCTGCTAGAAGGATCTTCTTTGCCAAGACATAACCACTCATATGGGGCCCACATACTCCAGCATGTACCTCTGTCATCACCGTCGTGGCCTGACCAGCGTCGATACATCTAAGCAAACCCAAATCTAGTGTTCTTTTATACAGCACTCTTCCGTTGAGGAAAAATCCACTTGCCAACTGCCGAATGGCTCTCTTTTGATCTCCGGTGGCATGCTCCGGGTATATACCTATCCTGAGGTATTCCTTGACATCATAGAACCATGGCTCGCCATCCATCTCTTCCTCTATCATGTTGCAATAAGCATGCTGATCACGAACCTGAATATGTAACGGGCCAACATGGACTTTGTCTGGGTGGTGCAACATTGATGCTAAAGTAGCCAAAGAATCGGCAACCTCATTATGCACTCTTGGGATGTGTCTAAATTCCACTGATCGGAATCGCTTACTTAGATCATGCAAACATTGACGGTATGGTATAAGCTTTAAATCCCGTGTTTCCCATTCTCCTTGAATCTGATGTACCAGAAGGTCCGAGTCTCCCACGACCAAGACGTCCTGGACATCCATGTCCACCGCTAATCGCAACCCCAAGATGCATGCTTCATACTCAGCCATATTGTTGGTACAATGAAAACGTAGTTGAGCCGTAACAGGATAATGATGCCCTATTTCAGAGATAAGTACTGCTCCTATTCCAACTCCCTTTGCGTTCGCAGCTCCGTCAAAGAAAAGTTTCCATCCTTGTTCCCCGGTCGATTCCAACTCACCTACATGCAGCACTTCTTCATCAGGAAAATACGTCCTTAAAGGTTCGTATTCGTCGTCAACGGGATTCTCGGCCAAATGATCGGCTAAGGCTTGAGATTTCATAGCCGTCCTCGTCACATAGACGGTGTTGAACTCTATAAGTAATATTTGCCATTTTGCTAATCTCCCTGTGGGCATAGGTTTCTGGAAAATATACTTCAATGGATCCAAACGCGAAATGAGATAAGTAGTGTAGGAAGACAGATAATGCTTCAGCTTCTGTGCTACCCAAGTTAGGGCACAACACGTCTTCTCAAGATGCGTGTACTTAACTTCATAAACCGTGAACTTCTTGCTGAGATAATAAATGGCCTGTTCCTTCCTGCCGGTAATGTCATGCTGCCCCAATACACAACCAAACGAGTTTTCCAAGACCGTTAGATAGAGGATCAGAGGTCTCCCGGGTTCAGGTGGAACCAACACAGGTGGGTTTGACAAATACCCTTTTATCTTATCAAACGCCTCTTGACATTCTTCAGTCCATTTGACTGCAGCGTCCTTCCTCAACAGCTTAAAAATAGGTTCACACGTTGATGTGAGCTGAGCAATAAACTGGCTGATGCAGTTCAACCTTCCGAAAAGACTCATTACTTCGGTCTTATTTTTCGGTGCCGACAGTTCTTGGATGGATTTGATCTTTGATGGTTCCAACTCAATGCCTCGCCGACTAACTATGAATCCCAATAGTTTTCCTGATGGGACGTCGAACACGCACTTGGAAGGGTAAGCTTGAGGTTGTATCTACGGAGTCTATGGAAAAACAACCTCAAATCGTCGATGTGGTCGGCCTGCTGTTTTGACTTTATGATCACGGCATCGACGTACACTTCGATTTCTTTGTGTATCATATCGTGAAACACAGTAGTCATTGCCCTCATGTAAGTTTCCCCAGCATTCTTTAAACCAAACCGCATCACCCGGTAGCAATAGGTTCCCCACGGCGTGATAAAAGCCGTCTTCTCTGCATCTTCCTCATCCATTAGAATCTGATGATACCCAGCGTAGCAATCTACGAAAGACCCAATCTCTCGCTTGGCCCAGTTGTCAATTAAGATGTGGATGTTGGGTAGTGGGAAGTTATCCTTTGGGCTTGCTTTGTTGAGATTGCGCTAGTCAAC
Source organism: Nicotiana glauca (assembly GCA_026770625.1). Taxonomy (NCBI): domain Eukaryota; kingdom Viridiplantae; phylum Streptophyta; class Magnoliopsida; order Solanales; family Solanaceae; genus Nicotiana; species Nicotiana glauca. The sequence goes on from MU755318.1 coordinate 44,596, forward strand.
GCATACTCTGATCTTTCCGTCCTTCTTTGGCACCGGCACAACGTTAGCCAACCATTCTGGATATCTAGTGACCCGAATAACCTTTGTGTCCAATTGCTTGGTTATTTCTTCCTTAATCTTCACACTCATATCTGTTTTGAATTTTCTCAATTGCTATTTGACAGGAGGAAATGCTGAATCAGTAGGTAAGTTATGAACCACTAAATCAGTGCTAAGACCCAGCATGTCGTCGTACGACCATGCAAAAACATATTTAAACTCAACAAGTGTTTTGATTAATTCTTCTCTGAGGTTTGGTTCAAGATGGACGCTTATTTTGGTTTCCCTAATGTCATCTGCGTCTCCTAGATTGATGGATTCTGTATCATTCAGATTTGGTTTGGGCTTTTCTTCGAAATGACTCAGCTCTTTGCCGATTTCTTCTAAGGCTTCATCTTCGTCGTATTCTGATTCACTCTCATCATTTCTTATTTCTTGCATTATTATTTCTGAAACAAATTGATTTTCTAGACTGGGTTGACGATTCCTTATGCATGCCATATCATTAAGATCAGTGGAAAGAAAGCTGTTCAGAAAAGTAAAAGGAAGAATAAGACAAAATTAGAAATAAGGAGAACAAAATTCCATTAATTGAAAAGTACAAGATAACATGGTTTGCACACTTTTAAAAACAAACTTGAAAGCAAAATAAACTGGACTACAACCCTAAAATAATCCCAAACAAACTCGAAGGAAAACCAAAGCAAACTATCAAGACTCTTTTCGGGTGGGAAGAGGAGTAGCCTCCCAATTATTCTGTTTTGTTCTTGGCCCTACAAATTGTATTTCAACGTGACTGGGCCCTTCTCCGTCTCCTATCATGTTCACGTCAGTGAATAGATTCTCGAACCTTCTCAGAAATTCCTCGTCCACTTTGACCGTATGACTGGAAATCCTCGTTGCTGGACGTCTTCTGGCTTCGAACCTAACAAAGGATCGGGAGAGGCGTGGGACTGGCTTTGGAAGTATCCATGTCTTCTGCTTGATCCTCTTAGCTCGTCGAATGTCTTCCGATGTAGGTTCAAATCCCAAACCGAAAGTTCCCACATTTTCAGGCAAGGACACTGGCTGTACGATACCTTGCAGAGATGCACCCAAACCCTTGTCGAGCACGAAGCCGTTTCCCAACATTTCGCAGGCTACCATGACATCTGCGGAGGTTATCATGGTATTAGGAGTGTACTCTCCCTCCAGAACTTTATTGACGGATACCGCATCACAAACTTGGTATACCCATGACCCGACGCCCTCTTCTACTTCAACAAAGGGCACAATGGTGCCGTGCTGAGAATGTAGACTGTTTTCTCCATGAACCACAATCTCTTGCCGGTCCCACTCAAACTTGACCAACTGGTGTAAGCTAGACGGAACCGCCTTTGCAGCATGAATCCAGGGTCGTCCTATCAAAAGGTTATATGAGACCACCATATCCAACACTTGGAATTCCATGGTGAATTCCACAGGCCCGATTGTCAGCTCCAACACTATTACCCCGACTGATGCTTTAGCTCCTCCGTCGAAACCCCGAACACGGATGCTGTTCTTGCGCACCCTACTGATATCCACTTTTAGTTTGTTCAACATAGAAAGAGGACAGATGTTTTCACTGGATTCGTTGTCCACCAAAACCCGGGTAACCATAGACTCCTCGCATTTCACCGTAAGATATAGGGCTCTGTTATGCTCGCTACCTTCCTTGTGTAGCTCGTCATCAGTGAAGGTAACCCTGTTTACCTCGAATATCCTGTTCGTGATCTTCTCCAGGTGACTGATAGAGATCTTGTCAGGTACGTGGGCCTCATTCAAGATTTTCATCAAGGCTTGCCGATGTTCGTCAGAGTGGATCAGTAATGACAGTAAGGAGATTTGAGATGGAGTTTTCTTGAGCTGTTCTAAGATGGAATAATCATGCAACTTCATCTTCTTTAGAAACTCTTCCGCTTCTTCGTCGGTCACAGGCTTCTTTACTGTTGCCGGACTGGCCTTCCTCAATTCTGCAGGAACAAAACATCTCCCTGAGCGGGTTAGCCCTTGTGCCGCCCAAACTTCCTCCTTGACCTATTTTCCCTTATAGGTCACTGTTACCCGATCATAGTTCCATGGGATAGCTTTGTTGTCGACTATTGGTAACTGAATTGCTGGCCTGATGATGATGGGATCTATGCGAGCACCTTCTATAGTCATAACAGGTTTGATTGCTGCTCCTGGTACAACTATCTTTACCTCTCCTGGTTTCACAAGTATTTTGCTTGTGGACTCCTTCGTTGCTGCCGGTTTGTCATGCGCCCTCTTCTCATTGATGAGTGACTTTTCATTACTTGGTCCCTTTTCTATCCTGCTCCCACTTGACCTGACCATCATTACGGTTTGAGAGCCTTTTTCATACCCCTCTTTTGCTTGCGCCAACTCGATCATATTGGTCTCGTGATGGGCTGAGAGTGGATTTTGGTTGATGTTAGGTTCTGCCGGGGTCTGCACCTCAATTTGACGAGTGTCGATAAGCTCCTGGATAGCTGTTTTTAATCTCCAACATTTCTCTATATCATGCCCTGGGCATCCTGAACAGTATTCGCAACTTATTGAGTGGTCCAGATTCCTTAGAGGAGGGTTTGGTAATTTGGCCTCGACTGGATTCAACAATCCTACCTGCTTCAATCGATGGAACAAACTGGTATAAGACTCTCCCAAGGGAGTGAAAGTCTTTGGCTTTGGTGTTCTGTCGTTTTTGAAAGCTTGGTTTGGACGGAATCCCGTACTAGTGGGGTTCCTATATGCTGTTGGGGGTGGGTAGTTATTTTGTGGTATTGGTGCACGCCATGGTGCCTGGATGGGAGGTTGAGCATACGTTTCGGCGTGGTGGACGGAAAAGTGAGGATCGGGTGTTGGGTAATAATGTTATGGGTAGCTATATGGAGTATGGGGTTAATTTTGTTGGTAGGGTTGGGGTTTATTATAGTGAGGTGCGGGGCCTCTGGATCCGAACCAAGCTCTGGATTCAATCGCTGCTACGTCTTCTTTCTTTTTCTTCCGAAGCACTCCTCCAGTGCCGCTCTGAATGGCTTGAGTGGTTGCTTTCAATGCTGAATAGCTCATGATTTTGTTAGATTTCAAGCTTTCTTCAATCATGGCTCCCATCTTTATTACTTCATTGAATGATTTACCCATGGATGTCACTAGGTGACCAAAGTAGGTTGGTTCCAATGTCTGCAAGAAGTAATCTACCATCTCATTTTCCCTCATTGGCGGATCCACTCTCGCTGCTTGTTCCCTCCAACGGAACCCAAATTCTCTGAAGCTCTCCGCGGGCTTCTTTTCTAGCTTCGACAGTGATAGGCGATCAGGGACTATTTCGAGGTTATACTGGAAATGGCCAATGAATGCCTGTGCCAGGTCATCCCATGTGAACCACCTGCCGGGATCTTGCCTAGTGTACCATTCTAGCGCAGACTCTCCCAGGCTCTGACCGAAATAAGCTATCAATAATTCATCTCTCCCTCCTGCTCCTCTCATTTTATTGTAGAAACCTCGGAGGTGGGCCACCAGGTCACCATGACCTTCGTACAAATCAAATTTGGGCATTTTGAACCCTGCGGGCAACTGAACGTCTGGAAAAGGGCACAAATCTTTGTAGGCAACACTAACTTGGTTGCCTAAACCATGCATATTCCTGAAGGAATGCTCCAGGCTCTTGACTTTCCAAATGACTTCCTCCTGCTCCAGATTCCTGAGTTGCCTTTCCGGTTCTGCCGGGTTGTCCCAGTGAGGGGTGTAGGAGTGTGGTTCAGGAGCCTTAAAGGTAGGCTCGGGAGAATAGCAATGGTTGTCGTGAATCTGAAACAGTGGCTCACTGGATGATTTTTGTAACTTGATGGGTGGAGGCGCCAGGAAAACAGGGGTAACTGGTGAAGGAGGATTTTGTTTGGGTGGTGGAGCTTGGGGAGTGTAAGGGGGTTTCCCTTGATAATATTGGTAAATTGGGGCACTTGCCGATGGATCAGCGGGTGGACATTCTGGAGCCTGTGCTGGTGTGAGAGTAGAAGTAATGGGAGGGCTTGGTGATGATTGTCCCCTAGCCCAGGCTAGGTGCATCTCTACTATCTATTGTCTCAACCTGTCCATTTCCTCCTTCATTATCTGCATCTCTGACTTCTCTTCTTCAACACTTTTATCTGAACTAGACATGATCTTTGGGATTGGACCTTTTGATCTTGTCTGGTAATGGTAATTGGCCAGTATGCTATAACAAGCTAACTGCTGAAAATCTCTGGTATGCAACAAACTTATTAGTTTTTAGAGTTTAACTGATATGTTATTGCACGTTGGGATGCAATGCACCTATGCAGTTTAACCATTTCTATCATGTCTTTGTTTCTTACCACATGCGTTATCCCAAAATGAGTAGTTATCCCTCTACGTTATTATTTTCTTTTCCTCTCTTTTCTTTTAATTTTCCTTGATATTTAAAAGTCGGTCAGCATGCAAGTCTGAAGCAAATAAATGTGTAATACAACAAGATGCAGCATGATGGTCTTTTTATTTCAGGTTGCCTGTCCTAGACGGACCCAACCCCTGTGTTGAGTCCCCTAAGTCAAATGCAACATGATGCAAATAAGCGTTCCTACTAGGGATCCGACATGAGGTTTTGTTATACTAGGTTAAAACCCTAGGTGTTTGTGAGGCGTATCTAGACCGGCCATAAAACGAGCGGACAACTCGAGTTGGAAAGGGGTAGCGTACCGGGAGCAATGCTTTTCCAGCTTAACTACTGGACCCTTCCCGTCCTTAAATATGGGTGACTAATAATCCTTCACCGGGAGCCCAGGTTCACCGATTTTATCTCAACAAAGAATGGGGCGCGTATCCGCAATTCCTAAGGTCGGATTCAGAAGACTCAGAGGGGTGCGTGAGAAGACAGTTTATATACACAGTTCAAGAATTATCAAAGCGGTAAAAAAACAACATTTAGCACATTTAAGACAACACATGGTAAAGATCAGATAAGAAATAATCCAAATACAACAATTATTCTAAGCTCGAACTCTTAAACCCTGAACCGAAGTTCTGGGTTGTCAATCCCCAGCAGAGTCGCCAGAGCTGTCACACCTCATTTTGGCGCTACATCCGCAAGGGCGTGAAGGAGTTTTTCCAATTAAAGGACAATCGAAACGGGATTTGTTTATTTAAAAATTAGAGTCGCCACTTGGGAGATTAATGGTGTCCCATGTCACCGGTTAAATCCCGAATCGAGGAAAGTATTGACTCTGTTAACAGTCTGTGAACCAGAAGTTCGGATAAGGAATTCTGTTAACCCGGGAGAAGGTGTTAGGCATTCCCTGATTCCGTGGTTCTAGCACGGTCGCTTAACTATTGTATTTGATTTTATCTGATTTCAATGCATGTTCTATTTTTATGTGGCTTTGTTAACAACAGCTTTTATTATATTCATTATTTACTTTTATTTTTTACAAGAATTACAACGATGTGAAAATGTATCTCAAATCACGCCGTACCAGTACGCCCGTGGCTTTTAACACATTTCCGATTTCGTCGAGACTTGGATTTGGGTCACATAAATGTGCACCTGAGTTTAAGAAAGTAGATCATTAAAAGTGCGCCTAAAATGACTAGCGCGTTATTATCTTTGGGGAAGACTGTGAAATTTGCTGAACGAACTCTCCCAAAATCTAAGTATTTTAGTACAAGCAGTTATCGAGGGCCCCGCGATTTATTCATTTTTATTTGGCGAGGCTCATCTCATTTGTTTTAAAGGATGTCCTAAAGCAATCTATAGTTTTCTATTTTTGTTTGTCTCTAAATATAGTAAAAGAAAGAGACCTAATTAGTTACCATGC
>MU755318.1:51530-84449 GCA_026770625.1 Nicotiana glauca
CCGCGATTTATTCATTTTTATTTGGCGAGGCTCATCTCATTTGTTTTAAAGGATGTCCTAAAGCAAACTATAGTTTTCTATTTTTGTTTGTCTCTAAATATAGTAAAAGAAAGAGACCTAATTAGTTACCATGCCAATGTATCGCTATTTAAAACAGGTATTGAATTTAAACGAGACATTCTCCACGGGCCCTCAGTGTTTGCGCCTGGTGTTCAAATCCATAACCGAAGTTTAAATTGAAACAAAAGTTTACTGTCAATTACGGAACTAATATTGACTTTATTATACCAACTTGTTCCAGCCGAATCAATTAATTAGTACCTTTATGAAGTTTATTGTAGACACTCCAATCCGTTTTTAGAGGCAAATAATGCGCATATTTTAATGACGAACTCATAATCATACTTAGATAGGCCATGATTTTATCATTTTAAGAATGTACTAAGATTCATGTTTGGCCCCAATAACTGAATTATAACGCATAGATTATTTTTTTACCTAATTCATGTGACAACTTAGATGGCCAGCTAACTTTCATTTTACCGAGATTTAGAGCATTTCAATACTGTTCAACACAATCCTGTTTAATTACTGAGGGAGAATGAGAGTAGCCATTCGAAGTTCATCTCTTTTCTGAGTCACTTGTTAACAAATTGAAGAATCAACTAAGGCTAACATGGACCTATTCGATTTAATTCACAACCAATATTCAACTACTAAAGCTCATACATGTTTTAAAATGCACGAAGATATACCTATAGATTCAAACAAACACTCCCACACTCAACAGTCCTCCATTCTAATACACACCATTACAAATTAAGTGTTCAACAAATCCCAAGAATTTAAGAAAAAGAGTCCTGATTACAACTAATCAGTACAGTCAATTATAGAAGAAAATATGGCAATTACTAAAGCCTCCAACGAGGTTAAGCTCTCATTTCATTTTTCAACTGGATATGCTACATGGAAACAGGCTCAAAGATGTGTACCTGGTATTGGAAATACAAGAAGAAGAATGATCAATCAGCAGCAGCAGATAACAGTAACAACACAACAACGGCAACGTAGAACAGTTTGACCCTAGAATAGCCTCACAAAAACCAGTCAAGTACCACCAAACCACAGCAAAGAAAATTGACAATAGCCCAGGCAAGGTCCCGAAATCACAGGATGTTTGGAATCAACCAAAATGACCAGATCAACCCTAAACCAGACTCCACGTGAACTCAAGATCGTTCACTACCAAACAATGGACATGAAACACCACAGTGAACAAATAGTGAACTGAAATGCAACTCAATAGCTAGAAATCTTAGATTTCCAATGGAACAGTGCAATTTTCTCACTGCTATACTTCCTTTGTTATAAGCTCTACCAAACTCTCTCAAAAAAATGATTACAAACTCTCAAAGACTGATTTTCTTCGGACTAAAAGAAAACCCAAGAAAACTGATTGCTTCCTTTCTAACCTCTAATTTTCCTTTCAAGTTTGACCTCTAAAACTGATTTTCCCAAAAAGCCACATGAAGACTGATTAAAAGCTTTTTAAGAAAAATCCCCCACTCCTCCGAATGTCTCTCCCCTCTTATATAACCAAAACTCTACAGCCTTCCAATATCTCCTTCTTTTTTTATTGCATAAAACTGACCAGCCATGTTATTCCCTCTGTTTTTCCCACTTTAAGTTGTCTGAGTATGGCTTTAACTATTAAACAAACTCCTGAAGACAAAGACTGGTGGGACACCCTGCTGTCCAGCAGGTTCCACCAGCCCACTCCATGTGCATTGCTCTTTTAAACCTTTAATTGAAGTTAATTTTTGACTTCTTGATTAACAGCCCCAACTAATTTAATTCCTAATTTTAAACCACAAACAAATTCAAGCTTCAATCCAACAGTAGCTTGGACAGAACCAATCAGTATTAGACACTATTGCCCTATATAACTAATCGACGATGTTCATTTAATCGATTTACAACACGTATAATCGATAACAAATAATCGACCTACGAATCAGTGATTCATAGTTTCCAGGCAGAATCATGAAGATACGAAACTAATTATTCGACGACGCTAATCAAAGCGAATATGTATTTTATGGCACATATACTCAACAGACAATCAGAAACAATAAGCGACCAAATAAAAGGTCTAAAGGAGAAGAACAGAAAATTTTAACAAGAAATCAAAATAGGATAAAATACTACTAAATAAATACATAAAGATAGAATAAAGAAAGAAAGAAAGAAGAGAATACCTCGAGTGAAATCAAAAATCTGAAAAGACCTGGACCAACTTGGATTTGAAACATTTTGAGGCCAAACGGACCTTAATCGGGGTGTTCTCAGTTGAGAACACCTAGATTAAGGTCCATTACATCTCGATCTCCGAACGAATTTAGCCGGAAACCCCATTCTTGGATTTCTAGGGTTCATACGGGCATTTGGGGTTCGAACGTTTAAAGCTAGACTTGAACCGAACCAAGGGTCGTTTGGGCACGAGGGAGGTCAGGAGGTGCTAGGGTGTGAGTTTGGGCTTGATTGGGGTAGGTTCCAGTTTTGCTCGAATCTTCAAATGAAGATTCGAGACGATGCATGCTAATTCGAGGTTAACAGATAAGGCATTCGTGTTCAGGTGCGTTAGGAGGTTCAGGGGTGTTGGTTTGGGTGGCCGGTGATGTCTTGCTGCCGGGTTTCAGGTAGAAGGGCGGGGTGGCGGCTGGCTAGGGTTCTTGGTCTCTGAGAGACGATTGGAACGAGAGGGGGGTTTGGGAATGGAGACGGGTTTAGGGGTATTGGGGGGGGGGTTTGATATATTAAAACTGAACGAATTAATCTAAACCGTTGGATTATGAAAATCCAATGGCTGTGATCCACCTCCATGGAAAAATGGGGTCGTTTGGAATTAAAAGGGGGATCGGGTATCAGGTGTGAGGCGGGTTGGGCTGGATATGGGTTAGGGCAGGGCGTTGGGGACCGTTGGATCATGATCCATGGACGGCTGAGATTTCCTGGCCATGGAACGACGTCGTTTTGGACTTCTGAGAGGCCTGGTGAGACGGACCGGGTTAGGCACAAAATTTTGGGCTGGACTCGGTCAAAATCTAATGGCCCAGTCCCATTTCTTTGTATTTTTGCTCTCTTTTCTTTTCTTTTCTTAAACTAATCTTCAAAATTAAAGCTAAAAATCCTAATTTAAATTGTAAAACCCAAAATTAACCTAAAATGCTAATTAACTCTTAAAATAATTATCACACAAAATTAAACATCAATTAAAAGTAAGCTCACCCAATTTGGACATCAAACGCTAAAATGCGAAGTACATATTTTTTGTGATTTTTCCATTTTTGTAAGATAAACTTAATTACTCCTAATAGATCCTAAATAAAAATATGACATATTTTTGTATTTTCATTAATTAAAACAAATAAACATGCACAAACAAATGTAAACAACTACAAAATTCACGACAATTGCAAATAAACAAAAACTATTTTATTTTTTGGAATGATTCTCATATAGGGCAAAAATCACGTGCTCACACACTGAAAATTGAAGATCTGGTAACTGAATAACTGATAACTGGCATCCTGAATAATAATAAACTTGCTAACTGAAAGATTGTATTACTAGTAAGTTAGGTAAACTGATAACCATAAGACATTATAACTTCTTTTGTACTTTATTATAAGGTTATACCCGAATCTGTACTACTATTAATTGCATCCCACTTTTACATCCTCTTAAGTCTCATATTTACTAACATGTACCCCATAATTATACCCTAATAGGCAGTTATACTATCTAGGACCTTAGGTTTCTCCTACGCATCGCTTGGGCATCCAATACGTTTGGAATTCGATAGGAAGAAAAGTTCAACTATTGCTCTAAGCTTCATGGCACGATCTAGAGTAGAAATAAATGAGACAATCCTGTATGTCTTGGTAGTTAACCGTTTATATAAGTGCCTGGCACACACATATAAAGGAAAGTCCACTGTACATGGATTCATCGACTCCCTAGGACTCTTGAACCTACTGCCCTGATAACAAGCTTTGTCATGCCCCGAATCAGGGTCTGGATGTAACATGGCACTCGGTCCCTAACTACATGTGACCGAGCAAACCAACTAGCTAGCTGAATCAACATGTGATATCATAACAAACTGAATGCGGAAGATAAACTGACACATGCTGATATACTAAAAGTCAGGATGTAATAAATCAAAGTGTGGAAATACTAATACAATTATGAAATATATTTGTAGTTAACATGGCTTAATATGAAAAGCCTGATACTCTGTCTTGCTGTTACTGTAGTCTATAAAACCTCTATGAAGTACAAAAAAAACTGACTGTCTGAAAATACTGAAGACTGTAAGGTAATGATAATGCCTCGAAAGAACTGGGGATTACCAAGTAGCTGATATGAGAGTCCTAGCTCTCTGAATCATCAACCTGCAAATCATTACCTGCATCGTTAGATATATGCCCCGGGCAAAAGAGACATTAGTACATTTGAATTATACTGGCATGTAAAGCAACTGAAAGAAAGAATTATAAAAGCTGAAACTGAATCTAAGTTGTTAACTGAAATGATAACTATTGAAACTAAAACTAAGATGATAACTGGTAACTGATAACTGATAACTGAACCGGTAATTGGTGACTGAAATGATAACTGATAACTAAAATGATAACTAATAATTGAACTGAACAAATGAAGTAAGGATATGAATACTCCCTCTTCTAAATGATGAACAACTTGTTTATCTGAATATTAAACTGCAACCTCAGACCCAATATATATATATATATATATATATATATATATATANATACATAACTGCGGCCTCAGACCTAAAGATGCATAAAGTATAAACTGTTGCCTCATGCCTAAATACAGGTGTTCAACACTCAGGAACTGTGAATCTTATTGAAATACATGATGCTGAAAAACTGAATCATACTGAGTTACATGATACTTGAATGTTGAATCACACTGAGTTACATTATACTTAAATACTGAATAGGACTAGACTAAGACATGTATTCTTGGACTGATTATGAATAATGAAACTTCAACTATTTATGACATGCTGAGTAAGCTATACTGAGACTCAGGAACATCAAACCCAAGTTTATATTGAATAAGAACTGAGCTCACAACGTTCAGAATGAAATTCATGAACGAGTTATGAAGCCAGGGAATAGAAGTTCTGCAATTATTCAAGGAACTAGGTTTAATTATATTTCTGAGGCAATTGATAACGTGGTAAAAGAAAAATAGTGTAGGGAGAATCACTAACATTCCCAAACATAGAGAGTTACCCTCACATACCTTAACTTCCTGCTCTTGAGCATAATACATCATTCGTCTATCAATATACATCAAAGGGATTCCATATTAGTATAAATTATCGTGTTTTGGTGACTTACGTATTTTCTCAAATACTTGGTGACATAAAGCTTCATATGTACTTATTAATGGTGTTTCTACACCCTGCAAGCCATTCTCTTGATCCTAGATAAATTATAAAATCTCAAATTTCTTATAACCAATGTCATTCTTCTTCATGCATAAGATAAACAACACCCTTAACCAATAATCAACAATCAACAAGCCAAACCTATAATTGTTCATGCTTTTCTATCAAACCCATCAACTAATATATCATGATCTTGTAGTCTACAATCATTAATCCAATGCTATAAACAATTAGAGGGTGAGAATATTACCTTCTTGACGTTCAATCTTCTTGAATTCGAGTTCTAGGGTTTCTTCTCTCAACAATAATGCCCCAATAAAATATCTAATGATTTGGAGGATTTACCCATATTTATAAGATGTTAGGAAATTAAATTTAACTTATAATCACCATTAGAACTTACCTTGGGTGGTGGAGGGACCCTAAAGGAGTTAGGTTTTTGGGAGTTTCCCTTTCTAGAGCAAGTTTTTATGTTTTTGGGTTGTGGTGGACGAAGTAGGGCTTTAAAATGACCCCCCATGAGCTCTCCCGAGCACCTGTAGACCTGACCGCACTACTGAGCGTGCAAAACGGTAGCAACACTACCTCAAAAAAAGTGCGGCCACGCTCGAGGCATGCATATCGCATACTGTTATGTAAAACGCGCATAACATTTTTCATAGAGATCCATTCGGTCTCCACAATCTATCGTTGAAAAGATATTTCAATGGCCTACAACTTTCGTGCTTTTAGTTTTCACAAATTTCTTACACATTTTGACTAAACGCAAAATTTGCGAACTTAGTCGATTTTGTCAAATCTTATGCACCTCACTTTCCATCTTGATTTTGAAACAACTATTTTCACGCATAATCATCCCTCTAGGACTTCATATGTCTATAATATCAAATTAATACCCATTTAACATATCCACACTGTTGCTACCCAATTTTTTTCTGTTTTCCTTATATGCAAAATATCTTTCAAAATAGCATGTATATGCATATATAAGTATGTCTTAAAGTCCTATTCTTTTTTCTTAATTTTTTTAAATATTTTAAATCAATTTACTGCCCTATATTATTAAGAAACCCCCAATTATGGTCCACAAATTTATCATTTTTTCGGTGATTCATTTATTGGATTCTCACGTTTGTACTAAAATATGGCTAAGACATTTTTCACACATTTTTTATAAATTTATTTGGTATTTTCAAAGATAAAATTTCATAATTGCAATATTAGCCATTTTCAAGTTTAAATCCGTCTCATATTTATAAAACGAGATTTTATATTTTTAAATTGATAATTGTATATTATAAGTCAGTTTAGCACTGTTAATTTGCCTCTAGAAATCCGATACCTAGCCCAATCAGATTACCCGACCCAGGCCCAATTATCCTGCCGGACCAACCTACCTCATCCAATCCGGATCGTTGATCATTCAGATCAATGGTCCCCGTTTAACCTACCTAAATTAAACCAAACGACCTCTCAATACCCCTCATTTTCCCTCACTCGTCTCTATCTCTCTAACCTCTGGTTCTCTCTAGAACCTTCCCCATCCCCTCCTCTCCAATGAATTATGTTCATCTTCTCCGATCACCCTCTAAACTAGACCCTTGGTGGTTTTACCACCCACCAAGCTACCTATGGCTCCTCACGTTTGGTTTCCTGAAGCTCCACGACTCGAACATGAAGGGTTATGTCTAGATCTATGTCCATTTGAGTTCCACGGCTATATCCGGCCCCGTTCCGGCATGTTATGTCTATTTCAAAGCCTGGTCTCGACTCTTTTTGCTTAGATCCAAGACTTTCACGTCGTTTGGGTTCCTCTGAGAACCGTAGGTTTGAGGTTTTTCTGATCTCTTTCGATCTGTTCCATATCCATGCTTTCCTTAAGATTTTAAATAATTTTCCTAGCTTTTCTTTCAAAAACTACTTTGAAAACCATTTCTTTTCCGATCTAGGTTTTTTTAAAAGTATTTAAATGTTTCTCTGACTTTCTTTTTTTATGTATTTTCCTCTATTGTGTTCTTGTATTTTCTTCTACCATGTTCTTGTATGCTTCTTCTACGGGGTTCTTGCATGCTTTTTCTACTGTATTTTCCTCTACTGTATTCTTGTGTTTTTCTCCCATTGTATCTTCCTTTACTATTTTCTTAAGTGTTTCTTGTTAAGGTCCACCTACTGAGTTCTGGTTATGTTTTTTTCTAAAAAACGTCTTAATATTCTTCTCCTACTGTTTTTATTATTTTTCCCATTATGTTTCGAATTAGTTTCTTCTACTCTATTTTCTTTGACTTTTCTATTGCGTTCTGCATGTTACTTTTCTGTCATGTTTCTCACGAGTTTCTGTTGTTGAAAGAAACGTGTTAGAGGTTTTAGTTCTATTCTGAGACCTCTAAACCTGTTTCGATTTAATTACTTGCCCGCTCATCGTTGCACTCGATTAATGGTGGAAACCCTATAATTTGGGGATTCTTCCAAGTTTGGCTATGTGATTTGCCTGAAGTAGGGTTTTATTTCAAAACCCCCAACTCTTCAGACCAATATCGAGTCTCTGAACTGAGTTGGGACATCCTTGTCTTTCATATGACTCTGACTTTTGCTAAACTCCTCTAAACCCTTTTACACTGGATTTTTCTACTGATTTTACAATGATACGAGATCTTCTTTCATGCTTGACATGTCTATATGCTCTTTATATGTGATGAACTTCCCTCTAAATTGGTTTTCAAATTTGTGATTAGTTCAGAATCACTTCAAAATAGGTCTGGTTGATTTTCTTTCCTTGTTTGCTGATTTTCCCTATGACTCGACTTAAGTTAAAAACCTTTCTCAGCTTTTCTGACTTGGTTCATTCATACAAAATCTCTGACCTATGATTTACTGGCTGCTAATTGATTTTCTTACCTTAATTGCCTACTTTGCACAAAGTACTTATTTAATTTCTTTCCTTAAATAGTTTTTACCCGTTTCAGAATTCCTTATTTAATGGAAGTCTTGTGTGATTGATTCTTGATTGATATTCAGTTCCTCAACTGCTTTCTTACCTTATTTCTGCCTGATTTTCACATTATAAAGGCACGACCCTTTTACAAACGCAACACAATTCACAATCCTTTTGAACTCATACTTACACACAATATTGTTCTCTCTTCTTGTCTACACTGTGGCCTGTTTACAAGACCTACTACTTTTATTTATTTGTTTATTTGAAACCGGTATGTCCGGATTTAAGCTTCAACATCACAACAATGTGTTTCTTTACTGCTTGTGTATCTATGTCTACTTACTGTTTCTGTAGAGTTCAATATTTAAATTAGTATGGTGGCCTCTTTCTGTTTGTTTCTGCTATGAATCCCTACTCCCTACCCCCTTATGTGTTTGATCTATGGTTTAACACATCGCAATATATGTTAGTGTCCATGAATTAAAATTGGATCCTTTGGGATCCCAGCCTCTAAACAGTGTGTTCTAACAGGCTTATGGGCATACCAGCACTCCCTATTGCTAGGTATGCCCACAACCTGCTCTTTCCTTTTTCAACTTCCTTATTTCCCCTATACGTCTATGTGTATTTATTTGTAACTGTTTCCCTTTCCCTTTTCCCTTTTCAGCACTCTATTTTTGCACTTGCATTCTCTCTTAGTCCCTAAGTTCTGCTCCTCTCCTATGAGCCTTTCTTGGGACCTTGAGTTCCCTCTAAACTTGGACACTTGAGGGCAGGCCCTTCCACACTGCACTATGTCTTAATCTGGTGATACATTTAGGTGTGAACTGCCCGGAGTGCATATGAGACTCTTAGGGAACTCTGACACATCCAAATAGGATAAAGGCTTTGGATCATAATCTCATTCGAGTTGGTTTACTTCATATTTCAGACAGGAAGTCTGAATCTGGCTCTCCTTGGTTGCACTTTTTAATTTTCGATGTTTTATTTTTTCTAGGCTGTAATAAACTCTTGGGGATGGCTAGTGAAAAAGGAAGGGATAACTATGTATGCAAAGGGTAGATATCCTGCCTATAGGTTCTTTCTAAATTTCTATAGGCTCATATAAATATTCTGCCTATAGATACATTTGAATTTCCGCACTCTCATATAGATATCCTGCCTATAGGTTATTTCTGAATTTCTGCATTCTTTCATACAGATACCATGTCTGTAGGAATTCTGCATTCTCTTATATAGATACCATGTCTATAGTAATTCTGCATTGTCTCATATAGATACCATATCTATAATTACTTGGAAATCTGAGTTCTGCATATAAAAAATACGCCTATAGGTCGTTCTAAATCTTACATATTCATTCTTCGCTAGGCAATCATGTTTATAGGTCTTAATCAGTCAACTGCGATTAGATGTCACATTCATAGGCTTTAAACAAAATTCAGCACCTAGATATCATGGTTATAGGTTTTCTGCATTTGACTATGTGCATAAAAGTGTTTACATATCAACAACGCATAGAAATCATGCCTATAGGAACTATTAATCAAGTATGAATCGCTTCACTCGCTTATAAGTCTTAAACCAGTAATAATGACGTACCATCAGTTGCAGAACTTATGATCTCTCACTAAAACTTGCCTTTCTTTAATTACTGGCAACTTTTCTTAAATCAGTATGTATTCAGTTTACTTCATTGTTTCTAAAATCAGTAGATATCATGCCTATAGGACCCTCGTCCAACGCTTACGCAAACTATAGGGTAAATTTTATAAACTGAATCAGATTTTATTAGCTACAACTAGCAGGCAGGCCCGATCCGGGCTTCTTATCTAAAATGTGTAATAATTTAGTGTGCATCAACCTTTAAGTTTTAATCAGACCCTAAACAGTATGAGCAAGACATGCTAAATTTTGTGCTTCTCTGTCAAAGGTGGTATATTTGAGCCTTTTATTTGTTACGTGTTTCCCCCACTTGTTATATGTGTTTTTTGTATGTCGCCTTAGAGTTTTGCCTTTGAAACTATAAACAAGCCTAATATCCCTTCCCTTTAGGATTAGTAGTCCTAAATGCCTCCGGGACTGATAGGATTGGGCCAGGTAATAACATGCAATAAGTAAACGAGAACATTCCATGCTTTAATACCTTAATGGGGTGGGAAAGGGTAGATATGCATATGATGACCACGCGATAATATCATGTGTTGCCCCTCACTAAGGAGTAATTGCCGGATGTTGTGTGGGGTGATCCATATTACTTATAAACCTAGGACCCCCTTCCCTTTGTTTCTTTGCTTCTTTACTTCTTCTCCAAATTTTAAACTATTTCTCTAAGAATAATCAGTTTCCTTTTGGTTCTTTCTAACGTTGCTTATTTGTAACCATTATGCAAAAATCCCCCCTTACTTGAAGTTTTTATTTGCCTATGTGTTATTTGAACTTAAGTCACAACAATAGTTTGGACGAGAACCACACTAGTGAATCTTGAGTGGTGCCTAACACCTTCCCCTTGGGCTAATTTCGAGCCCTTACCCTATCTCTGGTCATTCAAATCAAATCCTTCTTAGTGTCCTAACGCACTTAAATTATTAGATGGCGACTCTTCAATTCAAAACCCAACTATAAAAAGGGAACGAGTTGTCCTCCCAAATGTGATAAACTCGATTTTGCGAGAAAAATGAGGCGCGACAGCATGGCAACTCTGCTGGGGAAACCACATATACTTAGGCTTTTACCATTTCAGGCTATTATTGTGACTTTACGCTTCTTTATATGTCTTTATTTGGTTAATGCCTTTAAGTATTTAATTCCTTCTTCTACTGCAAAACTAACTTGTCTTTTTGTTTCTTTCCCTTATTTATTTTAATGCTTTCCTTTATTGCCTCCCTTTATTACTGTTTTAAATTATTGTAATTATTGCTTTATGAACGTGCAAATACATGACAACTTGTTTAAATTATTGCAACTGCATGTTTTCAATATCATATTCCACTCGTCCCAAACAAAATACCATAGCAACGCTTATAATGAGTGGTTGCACTTTTCCTATATTATCACCCCGTAAATCCAGCAAAGGCATATTTGCGATAAAACCAGTCGATCAACGGTGTAGTTGACGGTTCTGCGCTTATTCCTCTTGAGTTGTCCGCTCAAGGGTACCAGTCTAAAACACCATTATCACATTCTGTGCATTTATTTGGAGAACTAAAATGCTTTTATGCCAATTGTTGATATTAAATAGTCAAGTCTGCTGGGGGTAAAGGCCTAACCCTTTTGTCTTGCAGAAATATGAGGCATGAAGTCCCTAGATTTGGTATGATCACTAGAATACACCCCAAAATGCTAAGCAGGTGGAAGGATTTTCACTCCAGTGATCAGACTCTTATCTAGAAATATTTGGTGAACCTACCCTCTCTCTTAGAAATTCAACCTAACAACAAGATCGTAGAAGATAAGTCACTTCGGAGACATTGAGATGACTCCCCTGCTCGAGGAAATAGGAGGACTGGCTGGTATACCGTGGGAAACTCTGGGTTTGTTAATGATGGAAAACTGCAAGGGTAGAGGTTTTCTCAAAATGATGGGTTTAAAGAAGAATCCAGACGTGACATGCTTGAAAGAGTCATACATTCCCTTTCACTATTTGTATGAAAGGTACGGTCATAGCAAATGTTACCGTACTTATCCTGATGAGTTCGCCCTTACATCATTTGGGCATATCCACCAAAGGGTCTTTGTCTTTATGTTCTACTTCTTGGGGATGATAGTGTTTCCGATGAAGAAAGCAAGGATCCATACCAGGCTAGCTATGTTCACCAAAATATTAATGGAGGGAATTGGTGGGCAACCATTTAGCATAGCGCCCATGATCAATTCAGAGATATACCGAGCTTTGGCGAAATGTCAACAAGGAGCCAAACACTTAGAGGGCTGCAATTTACTACTCCAGCTCTGACTCATGGAGCATCTCCATAAGAGTGAATACCAACAAAAGATTCAGCGTAGGGACTGGGACGATCATATAGTCTTCCATCATCCAAGGCGGTTGAATTAGATGCCCAACATGATCGCTCAGCCGGAAGATACCAAATGATGGGTAGAACTATTTGAAAATCTAAAGGAAGACCAAGTACAATGGATGTTCAAATGGTTCCCTACCGAAGAATTCATCGCCCGATCCGCGGATGCACCATTTCTGATACTGATCGGTCTGAGGGGAACCTACCCTTATGTCCCTCTCCGAGTTATGAGACAGGCTGGTAGGAAGCAGGTCATACCAAGGGTCGACAAGATGAGTCACTTCTGAGCTGAATTTCATGATGATGATAGCCTTTACAAGTGCCAAGCTCAACATATGTGGCACTGAAAACTCATCCTAGGAAGGGATAGCATCGAGCCAGACAGATACCATGATGATTATACCCCATACTATTCAGGCTGGCTGGAGGATAATCACAATGGTAGCTGAAGTCATGTACAACCAACTGCGCAAAATTATTCGGGAACGTGAAAGTGAGCACTGTAAAATACAAGAAGTCAACCAAAGGCTGATTGAAGAGTGTAAAGACATAGTTGTTAGTGCCAACAAGCGACTGGGATACTTAGAGCGGTGTTTAGTGGAGCTGCAAAGGAAATTCCTTAAAGGGATCGAGGATGGCCAGACTGCTGAACAAAACAAGGACGGGCACCTAGCTAGAGCCTACCTGTTGCTAGGACTTCACGAGCTGGTGAAGTTGTTCGATGGAGCCAATGATGCCGAGTCTACGCAAGGTCCTTCTGGGACCAAATAGATAGGAGTTTTTCCTTTTGCTTTGAGAAATGTAATAAGGCTATGGCCCCTAGTGACATTTCTATTTCCTGTTATTTGTTGTCATTTTGGGATTCATCTACTTTTATCACATTCTAAGTTCTCCAAATCAACTTGTCGCTAGGCCTACCCCGGGCACAAAGAGGTTCCCCAAATTAGGAGACAATTTATTTTTTCGTACTATGTGTTTAAATTTTTTTTTTATGATCCTCACTGACTTGTTACCTTTTGTTTTACTTTTGTTTATTCCCATCCCCAAAGGTTAGTTCGTGAACTCTTGCAGCATCATTATACTTTATGAGATCCAAGGGCCCTCCACCTACTCCTTCTCTCAGTCCTGTCAAGCACAAGAACAAAGGGAAAATGGAAGATTTGAACAATGCCAAAAAGGAAAACTCAACTAAACGGGTAGAGGTCATCCATGGTCACAGTACTCTGGTCCGCAAGGAAAATGCATCCCAACTAGAACAAAAGTTGTTGAAGTTTCAGGAAGAACTTGATCAAGTCCGAAATCTGGCAAATCTGCCGTTTTCCCTCACTAATCTAGATGTTACTTTCCCAAATACTCAGAATCTTGTACCTCCACAAAGTATCCCAAAGCAACAAAACCATCCCATTCCTCACCACCACTGCAATACCTGCCATGCCTCAAATAACACCCCACTGCTCATCCCAGAACTTAAGAACTCCACAAATGACCAATGCCAACATAATATCCCCATCTACGTGGAGACTGTGCCACACTCCACCCAATCCATTTCAAGCACACACGAGTCTGATGATAAAGACTCACTCATCAGGAGTCTGGTTGAAGAACATAAGAAGTTTACTAGCCGAATTCAGGACGTCGAAGGAAGTAAAGGGATTGAAGGGTTGAACTACGAAGATCTTTGCATACAACCCGGTGTAGAATTGCCCAAGGGATACAAACCTCCTATGTTCGAAATGTTCGAAATGTTCGATGGTACAGGGGATCCAAGTGTTCATTTGAGAACATACTGTGACAAGCTGGTCGGAGTAGGGAGAGATGAGGAAATTCACATGAAGCTTTTCATGAGGAGCTTGAAGGGAGATGCCTTATCTTGGTACATTAGTCAAGATCCTAAGAAGTGGTCAAATTGGGTAAGCATAGCATCCGATTTTATGGACATATTGTTCAACATAGAGAATGCACCAGATGAGTTCTATATTGAAAATTTGAAGAAACCCACAGAGACATTCCGTGAGTATGATACTCGATGAAGGTCATAAGATGCTAAGGCTAGGCTTGCTTTGGAAGAAGAGCAAATGAACAAATTATTCATTTGGGCCCAAGACCCACAATATTATGAGAGGCTGATGATGAAAGAAGGCCACAAATTTTCTGACATAATCAAGCTGGGAGAAAGAATCGAAGAAGGCATAAAAAGCGGTATGGTTACTAATTTTGAAGACTTGCAAGCTACAAACAATGCCTTACAGTCATGCGGTATGTCCAAGAAAAGGGACGTAGGAGCCGTAATGGTGGAACAGAGAACCAAATCTTTCATCAAGTACCAAACATACCCAATGCCTCCAATCACATATCAGCCTACCCGAAACTACCAAGCACCCCCACCCCCTTACTAAACTCCACCACTCATTTATCAATCACCTCCACCTCCTACATATCAGCCTACTTCACCCAAATATTCCAAACCTGCACATGTATACCAAGCCTACAATGCTCAACCATTCCACTATTAATAACCTCACGCTCGCCAAAACTTTCCTAGACCTCGACCAAATTTTGATCGCAGACCTCCCAAATAGTATACTGCCATTGCTGAACCAATTGACCAGCTGTATGAAAGGCTCAAAGCTACTGGTTATGTCACCCATATCCCGGCTATAACCCCTGAAAACCATTCTCAGTGGGCAATCCATATAAATCCTGTACATACCATTCAGGCATGAAAGGACACGCCATTGATGAATAGCGCTCCCTGAAAGATAAGATCTAGACTTTGATTGATAACAAGATTATTATGGCAAAAGAGCCTGCTCTGAATGTCCACAATAACCCTCTACCAGATCATAAGGGTGGAGGCATTCACATGATTGAAATAGAGGATGATTGGAACCCAAGGGATCAATCGGTTTGATCATAGAAGGTGATGATCCAAAGAAGCCGATAGTCACCCTTAATCCGATCGTAGTCCAGATTCAGACCTCCGGGGACGCCGAGGTAAACATGTCCAATCCACTTGAGTTTGAAGCACCACCCTCTAAAAAGACGCCAGTGCCGATTGAGGTCGAATTTATGTCACCAGCAAATGCACTTACACACTTCGATGTTGCAGTTTTACTGCCTAAGGGGCATACTCCATTCGGAGTAAAGATAGCCACGCCAATCCCGGTGGCAATGTTGGCCATAACACCATTCCATACAAATTCCAAACCTTGGGACTACATAGCCGAGGCAAGAAGAAAAGGGATGTCCAGGTTCAGGGAAGCAGTTGCGGCATAAGGTATGACGAGAATCGATAGGGTTTATGCCCCGAAGCATTTGGCCGAGTCAATCAAGAAGGCCTCTGGTCGGCCGACCATCACTGAAACCAGACCCGATGATCTCTGTAGAAAGATACAAGCCAAGGAATACGCGGTCATTGACCAGCTGAACAAAACACCAACACATATTTCTATCCTTGCTTTGCTACAAAGTTCCGATGCACACAAGAATGCCTTGTTGAAGGTGTTGAGTGAGGCATATGCACCAAGCAACATCACCAGAGGAGAGATGGCAAACATGGTACAACAGGTATTGGAAATTCACAAGATTACTTTTCAGGAAGATGAGCTGCCACCAGAAGGGTTGAGTCACAACAAGGCATTTTATATCACCATTCAATGTGAAGATTACTTTATTACTAGAGTCCTGATTGATGAAGGGTCCAGTCTCAACATTTGTCCGTTGGTAACACTCAGGACATTAGGAAAAGGGCTGCATCAGATCAAGGACGAGGCCATCAATGTTAAAGCTTTCAATGGTTCTTATAGGTCCACCATTGGGGAAATTAGCTTGTGTTTGCAAATGGGGCCTACTTGGTTAGATATCAATTTCAAAGTGATACACGTCCCGACATCTTACAATTTGTTATTGGGACGACCACGGATTCATGTTGCTGGGGCTATATCATCAACACTACATCAGGCAATGATGTTTGAGTGGAACCACCAAGAGGTGATCATCCACGACGATGGTAGCAATTCCATATACAGTCGCCAGACTATCCCAACAATCGGGGGTAGAAGAAAGATAGGCGGTGAGAACTACCACCTCATCGAACGAGTCAACGTCGTTGACAAGTATAGGTGGTGGGATAACAAAATTGAAAGCATATTGAACTGGATCGGATATGAACCTTGCAAGGGACTTGGCAAGAATCTCCAAGGAATCGCTAAGCCCATAAAACTAAATAAACATGGCACGACCTTCGGCCTGGGATATAAGTATACTTGGAAAGAATTCAACGACTGGTCGCCACCATGGCACGGTCCCCACTCCCCATTGGAGCAGCCAATACCAAGCTTGGAGCAAACTTTTCAATCGGCCGAAGTTATCTACGGGTCAGAAGAAGAAGAAGGAGCACTGGTAGCAATGAGGAATTTGTTCCTGGAAGATGATGATATGAATTATTGTGTCATTTTTTAGGAGGAGGGGGAGGAAGGCCCTTCCATACAAGCTATAAGCAGAGGAGCATGCCTCAATAACTTGACTATCAGAACCACCAGAGCCCGGTGTGCCTCGGGGTAGCAAGGCTGAAGAAGCATCATGCACTATTTTTTTGATTTTACTAGTTGACTTTCCTTTGGCATTTTAAATTTTCGCAATAAGATCTTCAAATGTTCAAAACAGTTATGGAATTTATCAAAGCATTTCGGTTTCCTTATAAATCTTACTCTTATTATTTTCTCTTGTTACATTATTTATACAACATTACTATTACTTATCTTGATGAACCAATTACTGTGACATACAATGAGACAACACAACAAACGAACATAGATTTAGAGGAAGATGATATACCAAAAGAGATTGTTAAAGAAGTTGAGAATTTTGAGAACATACCTAATTCCAATTTGGACGAGACTGAGATTGTTAACCTGGGAGATGTAGAAAATGCCAAAGAAACACGAATCAGCGTTCATCTATCACCATCAGAAAAGGAAGAATACACTAAATTCCTAAAGGAGTGCGAGGACATATTCGCCTGGTCGTATGATGACATGACTGGTATGAGTACATCTATTGTGGCACACAAACTACCAACTGATCCGACATGTCCACCGGTAAAGCAGAAGCTCAGAAAGTTTAAGCCTGATATGAGTCTGAAAATCAAGGAAGAAGTCACTAAGCAGGTCAAAGCTAAGGTTCTCAGGGTAGTAGAATATCCAACATGGTTAGCCAATATTGTGCCAGTACCAAAGAAGGATGGAAAGGTCAGAATCTGTGTTGACTACCGGGATTTCAACTGGGCCAGTCCAAAAGACAACTTCCCCTTTCCAAATATACACATCCTGATTGACAATTGCACCAAGCACAAGTTGCAATCATTTGTAGATTGTTTTGCTGGGTATCATCAGATCTGGATGGATGAACAAGACGCTAAGAAAACAGCTTTCATTACACCGTGGGGGATGTACTGCTATAAGATGATACCATTCGGGTTAAAGAACATAGGTGCCACCTACATGAGGGCCATGACTTCCATTTTCCATAATATGATACACAAGGAGATTGAAAAACATGTAGATGATGTCATCATCAAGTCCAAGAAAGCCACTGATCACATGGAAGATTTGAGGAAGTTCTTCAATAGACTGAGAAGGTATTACCTGAAACTGAATCCCGCAAAATGTGCATTCGAGGTTCCTGCCGGAAAACTACTTGGGTTCATTGTAAGTTGCCGAGGAATAGAACTGGATCCATCAAAGGTCGAAGCTATTCAAGAGTTGCCACCGCAAAAGAACAAGAAGGGCGTAATGAGTTTCTGGAGGCGACTCAACTACATCAGTCGGTTCATAGCTCAATCTACAGTTATCTGGTAGCCAATCTTTAAGATGTTGAAGAGAGACGTCGCTACCAAATGGACCGATGAATACCAAAAGGCCTTCAATAGAATCAAGGAGTGCCTGTCAACACCACTAGTTTTTGTCTTGCCCGAGCCAGGTAGACCTCTATTACTCTACCTTACAGTATTGGATGGAGCATTTAGTTGTTTTCTGGGGCAACATGATGAAACGGGGATGAAGGAGCAGGCCATCTATTATCTTAGTAAGAAGTTCACACGAATCCTGGTATTTTCTGTTAGAGCGCACCTATTGTGCTTTAACTTGGGTAGCTCAGAAGTTGAGGCACTACTTCTGTGACTATACCACATATCTCATATCAAGGATGGATCCTTTGAAGTACATCTTTCAGAAGCCCATGCCTACTGACAAGATAACCAAGTGGAAAATCCTTTTGAGTGTATTTGACATTGTCTACGTAACTCAGAAAGCGATCAAAGGACAGGCATTGGCAGATCACCTTGCTGAGAATCCCGTGGATGGAGAATACGAACCCCTAAAGATGTATTTTCTTGATGAAGAGGTATCATTCATAGGAGAGGATATTGCAGAATCCTATGATGGTTGGAGAATATTTTTTGATGAAGCAGCAAATTTCAAAGGAGTTGGCATAGGAGCTGTCTTAGTATCAAAATTGGCAAACATTATTCGATGTCTGTCAAACTCAGGTTCTCGCACCAACAACATGGCCGAATACGAAGCCTGCATCTTAGGGCTCAAATTGACATGAACATCCAAGAGTTGCTAGTAATTGGGGATTCAGACTTTCTTATACATTAGGTCCAAGAAGAATGGGTGACCAAGAAATCCAAGATACCCCCTTATCTGCATCATGTAAAGGAGTTGAGAAAGAGGTTCACAAAGACAGAGTTCCAGCATGTTCCCAGAGTCCAGAATGAGTTTGCCGATGCATTGGCTACCCTATCATCCATGATACAACATTCAGATAGGAACTTCATTGATCCAATTCCCGTGAAGATCTATGATCAGCCAGCTTACTATGCTTATGTCGAAGAAGAAGCAGAAGGAAAACCTTGGTACCATGATATCAAGGAATATTTGGCAAAAGGTGAATACCCAAAACTTGCAAACACCACTTAGAAATGCATGCTCCGAAGATTGTCTACCAACTTGTTTCACAGAAGAGGAATCCTATTTAATAGGACTCCAAATTTGGGATTACTAAGGTATGTTGATATGAAGGAAGCATCTAAACTACTAGAAGAAATCCATGCTGGGACCTGCAGCCCACATATGAATGGTTTTGTCTTAGCCAAAAAGATACTCCGGGGCGGTTACCTTTGGATTACTATAGAAATAGACTGCATCCAGTACGTCCGGAAATGCCACCGCTGCCAGATACATGCAGACATGATCAAGGTACCCCCAAACGAGCTTAATGCAACAAGCTCACCATGGCCGTTCGCCGCCTGGGAATGGATGTTATCGGACCAATCGAACCTACCGAATCAAACGGGCACCGGTTCATCCTAGTAGAAATTGATTATTTCACCAAATGGGTCAAAGAAGCATCCTACAGAGCAATGACCTAGAAAGTAGTGGCAAATTTTATCCATGAGCGCATCATTTGTCGATTCGGTATTCCAGAATCAATCATCACTGATAATGGATCCAACCTCAATAGTGACTTGATGAGACCTATATGTGAAACTTTTAAAATCAGACATAAGAATTTTACAGCCTACAGATATCAGATGAATGGATTCGTAGAAGCCGCCAATAATAACATCAAAAAGATAATAAGGAAAATGATATAGAAGCATAAGTAGTGGCACGAGAAGCTATCATTTGCTTTACTAGGGTAGCGCACCACAGTCTGCACATCAACTGGGGCAACCCCCTATATACTAGTTTACGGTACAAAAGTAGTCATTCCCACCGAGGTAAAAATCCCTTCCTTAAGGATCATACAGTAAGCTAAGCTCGACGATGCAGAATGGGTGAAGGGTCGCTACGAGAAGTTAGCCCTCATATACGAAAAGGGGATGAATGCAGTTTTCCATGGTCAACTTTAGCAGGACAGAATGTCCAGAGCCTTCAACAAAAGAGTCAAACCGATAAAATTCACGTTGCGGTAGCTTATGTTGAAGATAATTTTCTTGCATTAGGATGAAGCCAAACGGAAGTTCTCTCCCAACTGGAAGGGTCCAAACATGGTTCACCGGGTTCTAACAGGAGGAGCCCTCATACTTGCAGAAATAGACGGAGAAGTTTGGCCAAAGACGATCAATTCAGACGCAGTCAAGAGATACTACGTGTAACCCTTATGCTTTCCTTGAATGATGTAAAATTGAACTACGCCTGACCTGATTCCTATTTAAGAGGGGATATGTAGGCAACCCTACGGGTTCGGTCACAATTTAATAAAATTTTCATTTCCCCCGCTATTGGAAACTGGGGCAGAATTTTGAGGAGGACCCTCAAAATTCCGAAGTGATTTCAGCCATCCGCCACAAGCAGCCGTCAAAAGAAGTAGCCCAGTAAACTGGGGCATAATTTTGAGGAGGTCGCTCAAAATTCCATAGCAAGAAAGGTTGCAATGTCTTGAACCGCGTCACCGCCGTCGGTTCATCTAAAGAAAGATATTCTTAATTATGCATTTATGTTATATTTTTTGCTAAATCATGCATATTTATTTTTGAAATCGCTTGTTTAGAAACGCTAGCCTAATGATACATACAATATCACAAGACCAAGATCACGCAGATCAAGCAGATCCAGCGGGGATACGAACTAACCTTCCCCCTCTACAAAACTCATAATTTTTCTTTGGATGCAGGCATTCAAGTTGCAAAATCATCAGATATACTATATTCTCACGAGACAGACATTGTTCAGAAATACACTCTCAGAATCGTTGCACTTACCCACAGTTGCTATATGCACACAACAGTGTCCCCATCAGGCACAATGTCCCCAGCACTCACAATGTCACAACCTACTATCAGCTAAGAAAACTCCATTATCATTTGCCTTTTTTACTTCCTGCATAAGGCTACCATTCTGCCTTCCGGGACTAAGCACTGTCTCCATCTGCATTTTCTGCATTGTATAAGGCTACCATTCTGCCTTCCGAGACTAAACTCTGTCTCCATCTACATTTTTGCATTGTATAAGGCTACCATTCGGCCTTTCGAGACTAAACTATGTCTCCATCTGCATTTTTACATTGCATAAGGCTACCATTCTGCTTTCCTAGGTTAAGCTCTACCTCCATCTGCATTTTTGCATTGCATAAGGGCACCATTCTGCCTTCAGAGACTAAGCTCTACCTCCATCTGCATTCTTTGCATTGCATAAGGCTACCATTCTACCTTCCGAGACTAGGAACTGTCTCCATCTGCATGGCTAAAATATTGCCACTTTATTTTACACTGTATGGCTAAAATGTCGCCACTTTATTTTACACTTGCACGACTAAAAGATCTCCACATTCTGCACCGCATCGCTGAAATATCGCCACTTTATTTTTACACTTCCATGGCTGAAAGATCGCCACTTTCTACATTGCATGGGCTGAAATATCGCCAAACACCGCATCTCATGGGCTGAAAGATCGCCAATCTATCCGAAGGTGTCATTGTTCAAAGGCACCATTTTCAAAGCACGAGAACGCCATGCCATGGCCTGAGAACCCCTTTAATCTATTGCATATCATTATTCAAAGGCATCATAGTTCAGAGGCACCATTCTCATAGCCTGAGAGCATCACTTCATGGCCTGCGAACCTTTTATTATGCGCTTCATGGCCGAGGACATCATGGTCCAAGGACATCATCCTAACTGTCCAAAGATAGTATTCATGGTACGACGGGAACTTGCATCATGTTTAAATTTCCGCAAAACATATTTCTTATTTGTATGTAAACTGGTGAGCAGTGGCCATTTCAGCGGGAGCAATCCCGCTCCAGTTCCTGTGGCTCCATTCGACCTTAACCGTCCATCCTATTGCGTCCGTTCTTGAAAAGAAAAAAAAAACCCATCGGCATGCACCGCCGACGGATCTTGAACTAATACGGCCTCATTCCTGTAAGACCAGGGATATGTAGGCAGCTCAGGAACTAGAACACGTCCAACCTCTTCAAATCATTTCGTTCGGTCAAAATTGGCCATCATATCTTTACCCGACAACTCTTTCATCCTTCCCGGGTAAAGAGGGGCAGCTGTTGTTACCCAATTTTTTCCTGTATTCCTTATATGAAAAATACCTTTCAAAATAGGATGTATATGCATATATAAGTATTCCCCAAAGTCCTATTATTCTTTCTTGATTTTTCAAAGATTTTAAATCAATTTACAGCCCTATTTTCTCAAGAAAAACCCAATGAAGAAAATTATCGTTTTTTTGTGATTCATTTATTGGATTCTCACGTTTGTACTAAAATATGGCTACGACATTTTTCATATATTTTTTATAAATTTATTTGTATTTTCAAGGATAAAATTACATAATTGCAATATTAGCCATTTTGAAGTTTAAATCCGTCTCATATTTATAAAATGAGATTTTATATTTTTAAATTGATAATTATATATTATAAGTTAGTTTAGTACTCTTAATTTGTTTCCAGAAATTCGTTTATTATTTTTTATAAATTAAAATGAAAAAGAGGCTATTTAACTTATAGACACATTTGACTTTCTAATTTGGCCTAATTAAACGCAATCCCCAATCGAAATTAGACCAATCCAATACCCATCCCAATCAGATTACCCGACCCAGGCCCCAATTATCTTACCTGACCCACCTACCCCATACAATCTGGACTGTTGATCATTCAGATCAATGATCCCCGTTTAACCTACCTAAATTAAACCAAACGACCCCTCAATACCACTTACTTTTCCCTCACTTGTCTCTATCTCTCTAACCTCTGGTTCTCTCAAGAACATTCCCCATCCCCTCCTCTCTGATGAATTTTGTTCATCTTCTCCGATCACCCTCTAACCTAGACCCATGGTGGTTTCACCACCTACCAAGCCAACTATGGCTCCTCACGTTTGGTTTACTGAAGCTCCATGACTCGACCATGAAGGGTTATGTCCAGACCTCTGTAGATTCGAGTTCCACGGCCATCTCCGGCCCCGTTCCGGCAAGCTATGTTTATTTCAAAGCCTGGTCTCGACTCCGTTTGCTTAGATCCAAGACTTTCTCATCATTTGGGTTCCTCTGAAAATCCTAGTTTTGAGATTTTTCTGATCTCTTTAGATCTGTTCCATATCCATAATTTTCTTAAGATTTTAAACAATCTTCCTGGCTTTTCTTTTAAAAACTACTTTCAAACCCGTTTCTTTTTCGATCTAGGGTTTTTCTGAAAGTATTTAAATGTTTCTCTGACTTTCTTTTTGTGTGTATTTGCCTCTATTATGTTCTTATATTTTCTTCTACCATACTCTTGTATACTTCTTCTACGGGGTTCTTGCATGCTTTTTCTACGATATTTCCTTTACTGTATTCTTGTGTGTTTCTCCTAATGTATATTCCTTTACAATGTTCTTAAGTGTTTCTTATTAAGTTCCACCTAGTGAGTTCTGGTTAAGTTTTTTCGACAAAGCGTCTTAATATGCTTCTCCTACTGTTCATATCAGTTTTCCCATTATGTTTCGAATTGGTTTCTTCTACACTGTTTTCTTTGAGCTCATCTACTGTGTTCTGCATGTTACTTTTTCTATCATATTGCTCATGAGTTTCTGTTGCTAAAAGAAACGTGTTAGAAGTTTCAGTTCTTTTCTAAGACCTCTGAACCTGTTTCGATTTAATTACTTGCCCTCTCATCTTTGCACTCGGTGAATGATGGAAACGCTAGAATTTGGGGGATCTTCCAAGTTTGGCTATGTGATTTTCCTGAACTAGGGTTTTATTTCAAAACCCCCAACTCCTCAGACCAATTTCGAGTCTCTGAACTGAGTTGGGACATCCTTGTCTTTCATACGACTCTGACTTTTGCTAAACTCTTCTAAACCCTTTTACACTGGATTTTTCTACTAATTTTACAATGACACGACATCTTCTTTCATGCTTGACATGTCTGTATGATCTTTATATGTGATGAACTTCCCTTTAAAATGGCTTTTAAATTTGTGATTAGTTCAGACTCCCTTCTGAATAGGTCTGATTGATTTTCTTTCCTTGTTTATTGATTTTCCCTATGACTCGACTTAAGTTAAAAACCTTTCTCACCTTTTCTGACTTGGTTCATTCATACAAAATCTCCGACCTCTGCTTTACTGGCTAGTAATTGATTTTCTTACCTTAATTGTACAA
The DNA here is from genome assembly GCA_026770625.1 of Nicotiana glauca. Classification (NCBI taxonomy): domain Eukaryota; kingdom Viridiplantae; phylum Streptophyta; class Magnoliopsida; order Solanales; family Solanaceae; genus Nicotiana; species Nicotiana glauca. Next base: position 76,138 of record MU755318.1, read on the forward strand.
CTGCGTATTTCAAATTCTGTACTTAAATAAAACTTCTATGTATTTATCCCTAATTGCCTACTTTGCACAAAATGATTATTTAAGTTCTATCCTAAAATAGTTTTTATCCGTTTCTGAATTCCTTAAGTAAAGGAATTCTTGTGTGATTGATTCTTGATTGATATTCAGTTCCTTAACTGCTTTCTTGCCTTATTTTTGCCTGATTTTCACACTATAAAGGCACGACCATTTCACAAACGCAACACAATTCACAATCCTTTTTAACTCATACTCACACACAATAGTGTTCTCTCTTATTGTCTATACTGTGGCCTTTTTACAAGACCTACTACTTTCCTTTATTTCTTTCTTTAAAACTGGTATGTCCTGATTTAAGCTTCAGCATCACAGCAATGTGTTTCTTTACAGATTTTGTATCCATGTCTACTTACTGTTTCTGTAGAGTTCAATACTTAAATTAGTATGGTGGCCTCTTTATGTTTGTTTCTGCTATGAATCCCTACTCCCTACCCCCTTATGTGTTTGATCTATGGTTTAATACATGGAAATATATAAGTTTTTGTCCCTGAATTAAAATTGGATCCTTTGGGATCCCAGCCTCTAAACACTGTGTTCTAACAGGCTTATGGGCATACCAACACTCCCTATTGCTGGGTATTGCCACGGCCTGCTCTTGCCTGTTTCACTTTCCCTATTTCCCCTATACCCCTACGTGTATTTATTTGTAATTGTTTCCCTTTCCCTTTCCCCCTTTTAGCACTCTATTTTTGTACTTGAACTCTCTCTTAGTCCCTAATTTTAGCCCCCCTCCTGTGAGCCTTGCCTTGGGACCTTGAGTTCCCTCCGAACTTGGACACTTGAGGGTTGGCCCTTCCACACTGCACTATGTCTTAATCTGGTGATACATTTGGGTGTGAGCACTGCCCGGTGTCCATATGTGACTCTTAAGGAACTCTGACACATCCAAATGGGAGAAAGGCTTTTGATCATGATCTCATTGGAGTTGGTTTACTTCAAATTCAAACAAGAAGCCTGATTCAGGCTCTCCTTGGTTGTACTTTTTAATTTTCGATTTATTCTTTTATTTTTTTGGGCTATAATAATTTGTAATAAACTATTGGACATGGCTAGTGAAAAGGGGAGGGATAACTATGTATGCAAAGGGTAGATATCCTACCTATAGGTACTTTCTGAATTTCTGTACTCTCATATTGATATTCTGTCTATACATACTTTTGAATTTGTGCACTCTCATATAGATATCTTGCCTATAGGTTATTTCTGAATTTCTGCATTCTCTTATATAGATACCATGTCCGTAGGAATTCTGTATTCTCTCATATAAATACCATGTCCGTAGGAGTTCTGCATTCTCTCATATAGAAAATACGCCTATAGGTCTTTCTAAATATTGCATATCCATTCTTCATTAGGCAAACATGTTTATAGGTCTTAATCAGTCAACTACAATTAGATATCATGTTCATAGGCTTTAAACAAAATTCAGCATCTAGATATCATGGTTATAGGTTTTCTTCATTTTACTATGTCCATAAAAGTGTTTAAAAATCAACAACGTATAGAAAGCATACCTATAGGAACTATTAATCAAGTATGAATCGCTTCACTCGCTTATAAGTCTAAAACTAGTAATAATGACGTACCATCAGTTGCAGAACTTGTGATCTCTCGCTAAAACTTTCCTTTCTTTAATAACTGACAACCTTTCTTAAATCAGTATGTATTCAGTTTACTTGCTTGTTTCTTAAATAAGTAGATATCATGCCTATACGACCATCGTTCAACACTTAGGCAAACCATAGGGTAAATTTCATAAACTGAATTGGATTTTATTAACCACAATCAGTAGGCAAGCCTGATTCGGGCTTCTTATCCGAACTATGTAATAAATCAGTCTGCCTCAACCTTTAAGTTTTAATTAGACCCAAAACAGTATGTGCAAGACATGCTAAATTATGTACTTCTTTGTCAAATGAGGTATATCTGAGCCTTTTACTTGTTACGTGCTTCCCCCAACTTGCTATACGTGTTTTTTGTATGTCGCCATAGAGTTTTGCCTTTGAAGCTATAAACAAGCCTAATATCCCTTCTGTTTAGGATTAGTAGTCATAAATGCCTCCGAAACTGATAGGATTGGGGTGGGTAATAGCATGCAATAAGTAAACGATACCATTTCGCGCTTTAATACCTTAACGGAGTGGGAAAGGGTATATATGGATATGATGACCATGCGATAACATCATGTGTATCCCCTCACTGAGGAGTAATTACCAGATATTGTGTGGGGTGATCCATACTATTTATATACCTAGGACCCCTTTCCCTTTGTTTCTTTGTATCTTTGCTTCTTCTCCAAATTTTAAACTATTTCTCTAAGAATAATAAGTTTCCTTTTGGTTCTTTCTAACTTTGCTTATTTGTAACCATTATGCGAAAATCCCCTCTTACTTGAAGTTTTAATTTGCCTATGTTTTATTTGCACTTAAGTCACAACAATAGTTTGGCCGGGAACCACACTAGTGGATCCTGAGGGGTGCCTAACACCTTCCCTTTAGGATAATTTTGAGCCCTTGCCCAATCTCTGGTCATTCAAATCAAACCATTCTTAGTGTCTTAATGCACTTAAATCATTAGGTGGCGACTCTTCAATTCAAACCCTATTCCTAAAAGGGAACGAGTTGTCCTCCCAAATGTCATAAACCCGATTTTTCGAGAAAAAGGGGGCGCCGCACACACCTAGTCTAAATGTACGGGGTGTTACAGGCAGCCTCTACAAACAATGTGGCGGCTCACCTTAATAAGCGAATCAACTCTAGTGAATTCATCAGCTACTAGCTCCGTATTCACCGATAGTATCTACATAGACATGTAGGTAAGGAGTGAGTTAAACCTTAATATAACCCAGTAAGATTCTCGACCTGCCATTCTGAAAACCTGTATAACAAATGTTAGATAATATAAATACACCACAACAAAAACGATAGAGCAAATACGATAATTATACAATAACACAATATGTAGGTACAAACAAAGTTAATAATAGTTAACTAACTAGAACACACATATCGCAATCCACTATACACTAAAGGCTTATCAAAACTACGGTGAAAGAATTTAACCCACACCTCTATATGTCCACAACGTCAACATAATGCCTCAAATATGTAATAGAGCTTACAAAATTCTCAGTGAATCATACAATGCTCAAAAAATATGTCAAGAAGCATACACAATGCTCGTGTGATCTACAAAGGCATAAACAATGCCCTAGTATCATGGCTCACAATCGTATCAAACAAAATACCATGGCGCATTGTCGTATCAAATTCAACACCATGGGTCACAGCCGTATCAAAGTATCAAACTCAACACCATGGCTCACAGCCGTACAAAACCCAACAACATGGCTCACAATCGTATTAAACTCAATACCATGGCTCAAAGCCGTATCAAAGTATCAAATTCAATATTATGGCTCACAGCCGAATCAAAGTATCAAACCCAACACAATGGCTCACAGCCGTATCTAACTCAACACCATGGCTTACAGCCGTATCAAACTCAACACCACAGCTCACAGCTATATTAAAGTATCAAACTCAACACCATGACTATCACGACACAATTCCCAAACCCGATCGTGATGGCACCTCTCATGAAGACAAGGCCAGCCAACAGAACAACAATCCCTCATTTGACAATTAATAAACATAAATAAATGAATAATACGACTTAATGACATTTATAACAGATATTTACCACCCAACACAACCCGACCGGGGTGTCACAAGTCACGAGCTTCTAAAGAAAACCTGGACACAACTACAGGGCCAATAATATACAAAAATAAATTTCGAAATTCTAAAAACAACGTTCGGTGCAGCGAACGCTGGCGGTCACCTTGCTCAGCTTCAATAGTCATACCTTCAATCAGCTAGTAACCCGCTACCGAATGAACAATACCTGCAACTGCACGCGAGGTGCAGGGAGTAAAGTGAGCATTCCAACTCAGTGAGTAATAAGAGTAAATAATAACTGAGCGGCAAGAAATCACGTAAGAGCACTCTATCATGCAATATGGGACAGAACAACCCTTTGAGAAAACAGTGAAACCGTGAAAACCCTTTAGAAATACCTGGTTCAGTTAAAACATCTTTTAAAAATATCTTTTTCCAACAGTCAAGCATATGAATACGATATCAGATACTGCAGGTCAGCACATAAGTCAGCCCCTCGGGCACAGCACTCCACCAACAAATAACACCAGGGTATCTGGTAAGCAATGCACGATGTAGCATGGATGCCAATGAAATGAGAGTGCTGAATGTCATGCCACATAGTACAAACAGGAATAAATGCATGAATGCAATGCAATGCACATGACCGCTGCGGCGCGCAACCTGATCCATTTGGTACCCGCGCTCACTGTGGGGGTTCAGACTCTGGAGGGGCTCCTATAGCCCAAGCGCAATATCAATATCACACCGCTGCGGTACGCTACCCGATCTATCCTCGATACATGAATGCACATATAACACTGCTGCGTTGCGCAGCCAGATCCATGCTCAATCCAGAAATGCACATAAGCCACTAGGGCAATATTCAAATAATAGTTCTCAGTTTAAAACGTCGGTAAGATATCATTTAAGTTTTCAAATCATGAAAAATGGCCGAATTTACAAAACAACATTAAAACCCTAGACCGAGATCAAATAGTATGCAAAAATAATGTAAAAACGGCGATATCAATCACTAAAGGATTCACATAGTTGGCAAGAAGCCCAAACATGGCAATCAGTCCAAATCATGATAATAAAAAGTAGTTTCAGTAAAATACGTGGTAAAAATCAACAACCGGGATGGACCAAGTCACAATCCCCAATGGTGCTCTACCCCACGCTCATATCCGGCGTGCAAGTCACCTCAATACAGCACTATGATGTGCAAATCTGGGGTTTCAAACCCTCAGGATATCATTTACAAGTATTACTCACCTCGAACCGGTGAAATCTCTAGCTCGCGACGCCTTAGCCCCTCAAATCGGCCTCCACGTGCGTCGTATCTAACCAAAAACAGAGCGAATACATCACAATATGCTAAGGAAACAATACTCAATCGAAAACAATCGAGAATTAGCAAAAATCTCGAAACTAGCAAAACCCGAGCCTCGGGCCCACTTCTCAAAATCCAAAAAATTTTACACCAAAATGTTCCTTATCTCGTCACGAGTCTACACATATCAAATTCAAAAGAATCGAAGTCCACTTTACCCCTCAAATCACATATTCTCATTCAAAAACCCAAGCCCTAGTTCTTCACTTTTTAACCAAATTTTCATGAATTTGAATGTTGAAATCATAATTAAATGATGTTTCTAGGATATGGGACTTACCTCCAATTGATTCCCAGACAAAACCCTTCAAATATCTCATCAAAGGCTCCCAAGCTCGCTAAAAAATGGTGGAAAATGAACCCAAGTCGCGGATGAAATGTTCTTAAAAAATTCTGCCCAGGTGAAAAATCCTTCTTCGCGTTCGAGTTCATTACACTGGGTTCGGGAAGGCCAATTTCCCAGGCCCTTCGCGTTCGCGTGGCTTTCTACACATTCGCGTAGACCAATTATTCCCAGTCCCAATTTCCTTCTACGCGTTCGCAGTTACTCTAACGCATTCGCGTAGCTTCCTGGACCCACACCTACGCGTTCACAACTTCCCCATCCCGTTCGTGAAAGCCAGAGTCACAGCCTCCCATTTTTCCTCTTCGCGTTCGCGAGACTCCTCTCGCGTTCGCGAAGGAGTAGACCAAATACCAGCAACCAGTAGTTCAAATTTTCCAAAAATGACCCGTTGGGCATCCGAAACACACCCGAGGCCACCGGAACCTCAACTAAAAGCACCAACATATCTTAAAAGATTATCCCAACTTGCTCCAATCACCAAAACACATAAAACAACACCAAAATCATCAATTCTCATCGGATTCAAGCCTAAGTTCTTTTAAAACATCCTAAACACGCATTCGATCAAAAACCCAACCAAACGACGTCTAAATGACCTGAAATTTTGCACACACATCACAAATCACACATCGAATCTACAGCAACTCACGGAATTCCATTCCGACCCTCGGATCAAAATCTCACCTACCAACCGGAATTCGCCAAAATACTAACTTCACCAATTCAAGCCTAATTCTACACCGGACCTACAAAATCAATTCCGATCGTACTCCTAAGAGACAAATCACCTCCCGAAGCTAACCGAATCACCATGAAATCACATCCGAGCCCTATAACCCATAAGTCTATGCCTAGTTGACTTTTTCCAACTTAGGCTTTCCTTAAAGAGTCTAAGTGTCTCATTTCTTACCAAAACCAATCCAAATCAACTCTCACACAGCACATACCGATAATGAAATATGAAGAAGCAATAAACGGGGAAAACGGAGCAACAACACATGAGACGACGGGTCGGGTCGTCACATCCTCCCCAACTTAAACAAACGCTCGCCCTCGAGCGTACCCAGAGTTGTCATAGAAGCCAACCAATAGCTTAATGACCTTACCAAGCATATACCCGGGGTGATCCCACGTCACCCTATCTCTTATAGGTCTGACAACACAACATAGCTGAAATTTCACGGTCCATCTAAACCATAAACCGTAGGACCGCATTGTTGAAGGATAATACGACTTAATGCGAAAACAGCGATATCAATTCCTGAAGGATTCACATAGTTGGCACGAAGCCCAAACATGGAAATCAGTCCAAATCATGATGATAACAAGTATTTTCAGTCAAATACGCGGTAAAAATCAACAACCGGGATGGACCAAGTCACAATTCCCAATGGTGCTCTAGCCACGCTCATATCCGGCATGCAAGTCACCTCAATACAGCACTATGATGTGCAAATCCGATGTTTCAAACCCTCAGGATATCATTTACAAGTATTACTCACCTCGAACCTGCAAAATCTCTAGCTCGCGACGCCTTAGCCCGTCAAATGGGCCTCTACGCACATCGTATCTAACCAAAAATAGAGCGAATACATCACAATATGCTAAGGGAACAATACCCAATCGAAAACAATCGAGAATTAGCAAAAATCTCGAAACTAGCAAAACCCGAGCCCTGAGCCCACTTCTCAAAATCCAGAAAATTTTACACCAAAACATTCCTCATCTCGCCACGAGTCTACACATATCAAATTCATAAGAATCGAAGTCCACTTGACCCCTCAAATCACAAATTCTCATTCAAAAACCCAAGCCCTAGTTCTTTACTTTTTAACCAAATTTTCATGAATTTGAATGTTGAAATCATAATTAAATGATGTTTCTAGGACATGGGACTTACCTCCAATTGATTCCTAGTCAAAACCCTTCAAAAATCTCGTCAAAGGCTCCCAAGCTTGCTAAAAAATGGTGGAATATGAACCCAAGTCGCGGATGAAATGTTCTTCAAACATTCTGCCCAGGTGACAAATCCTTCTTCGCGTTCGAGTTCATAACACTGCGTTCGCGAAGGCCAATTTCCCAGGCCCTTCGCGTTCGTGTGGCTTTCTACACGTTCGCGTAGACCAATTATTCCCAGTCCCAATTTCCTTCTACGCGTTCGCAGTTACTCTGACGCATTCGCGTAGCTTCCTGGACCCACACCTACGCGTTCACAACTTCCCCATCGCGTTCGTGAAAGCCAGAGTCACAGCCTCCCATTTTTCCTCTTCGCGTTCGTGAGACTCCTCTCGCGTTCGCGAAGGACGAGACCAAATACCAGCAACCTGCAGTTCAAATTTTCCAAAAATGACCCGTTGGGCATCCGAAACACACCCGAGGCCCCCGGAACCTCAACTAAAAGCACCAACATATCTTAAAAGATTATCCCAACTTGCTCCAATCACCAAAACACATAAAACAACACCAAAATCATCAATTCTCATCGGATTCAAGCCTAAGTTCTTTTAAAACATCCGAAACACGCATTCGATCAAAAATCCAACCAAACGACGTCTGAATGACCTGAAATTTCGCACACACATCACAAATCACACATCGAAGCTACAACAACTCTCGGAATTCCATTCTGATCCTCGGATCAAAATCTCACCTATCAACCGGAATTCGCCAAAATACTAACTTCGCCAATTCAAGCCTAATTCTACACCGGACCTCCAAAATCAATTCCGATCGCACTTCTAAGACACAAATCACCTCGCGAAGCTAGCCGAATCACCGTGAAATCACATCCGAGCCCTATAACCCATAAGTCTATGCCTAGTTGACTTTTAAC
>MU755328.1:6299-20981 GCA_026770625.1 Nicotiana glauca
TGGGGGTGGGTTGGTTGGGATGGAAAATAGGGTGGGGAAGGTTAAAAAAAGTTTTGGGAAATGTTTTTCCTTGTCTTAATAAGGAAAACATTTTCCTCCAATTGGAGGAAAATGTTTTCCAAAACATTTAAACCAACCAAACATGGAAAAATTGGAAAATATTTTCCGGAAAATGTTTTCCTTCGTACCAAACACACCCAACATGCCAAATTTCTATTGAGAGAACCAGAACCACTGGTTGAACAGGTTGCATAGCTGCAAGTTAACACAGCATGAGGCCTAGCCCTACTAGAGTTCTTCATAATATACGAATGAAGAGTCTTTTAAACATATTCTAAAATGAGCTTGCACTAGAGACATGTGAAACTGTAAGCAAGCTATTTTACAAAAGTGATTGGGTGGGCTTGGTATAATAGGCCACGTACTGTTGGCAGTTCAACTCAAAATGGAGTTTGTTGTGAAGCTTGCCTTAGGAAAATCCACATCGGAATAAGGAGAACAACGTTAGATGCATACAAGGGTGAGTTCAGGGTTCAACCATTGAGGCACCTTTTGGTTAAAGCCCAAGGAGAAACAACCATGAGGCCTAAAGGTTGGGCCAAACTACTGCAAAAGCAAACAATACCTCGATTGCCGGGGCTGGCCCGTTACACTTACGTTGCCTCAAAGTCCACATTAATTCTGATAGTTCATCTTTAACCAACTTTCTTCAAGCTTAGGTTCTAAAAGATTATACACCAAATGCTTTCTCATCTTTCTGCAGCTTATGACAATTTTAATCGCAAATAATATTTATAAAAAGGGAATAAAGCACTTGAAATCCCAAAATGGATTACTAAAATTAGAGAACACAAATCTACAGCAGTTGAGAAACCTTAAACTACCTCAGCTGAAAAAAAAGTACTGAAGACGAAGTGGCAGCGAAATGTCATAGGAGTTAAATGACACAGACTTTTCATCGACCTATCATAGCAATAGCATAGTGCATTATATCTACAGCCAATCAAGCAGACACCAAAAATGGTGCCCAACTCGGTACATGAAACCTTCTAAATCATAAACATGCTTTAACCTAAAAACTCCATATACAAAATTACAATTTTTAGAGATATAAATGCTTCACAAATATTCTTGTTCTATATGGGTCCAATTTCTACATCCTGCTCACATTTTTCCAGGTCAGACTTCAGCATTACACTTCATTTTGACAATTTTATTGACTAAAGGGAAAAGAATTTAGTGGATGTGCGATGGTATGTAAAATCAACTAATGATTTTGTCTGTGCACTGTACCGGGCTCACAACACAAATGTATGTGGGACATTGGCTAACTTGCTCGGACACGGGTACAGGTATCCAACACGGGTGCGGATCTAGAGTTTGGATCCTTCGAGATGTAAATTCTAAAATTTGGTGATATGAATCCTAATAGAGATACGGGTGCGAGGATCCGGCTAAAAAATAATTCGAAAAAAAATATAAATATAAATACCTTTAAATTATGAGAAATTTTGTAAAATACTTCCGTATAGCTTGTGAAGTGTGGATTTTTTTTCATTCTCAAGTTGTAGATAAGTAAAGGATTGATTTCCTAAAGAAGGTATGCAATTTTCTGCAAAGTTTGATTCTAATTTCGGGAACTAAATTGTATCTCGTCTCGAATTTTTCCATCGGCAGTGGTCACAAGTACCGAAAATTATTTGACCAAATCCGGTACAGATCCCACACCCATACCCACACCCATACTAGCGTCGTGTCAACCACGGGTGCGGCACCTAAACTGCCGTGTCGGAGCAACTTAGGACATTGGACATTTAGGCATCCCTGAATTTTCTTTAGCTAATGCATGTAGCAAGACATGCTTAGCAGTAAGAAAAACAATCAAACAAACAACCTGAATCGTACAAACAAAAGATGTCAACAACTAAAAAGAAGAGAAAAAGTCACTTGAAATGATAGATAAATTGGAGTTGCCAGCATAGTATGGGGCAATGAGAAGACGAGTCCTTTATTTCAGATAGAAATAAACTGAACATTTCAGTGCTAAAGAAGAAGATGAAATAAAAAATCAGACTCCTTACCACACAAACTAGTTGACGTTTCCCAGGGTTGTCAACCCCCTGGTTACTGAACTTTGCTTCCAAAACCACTATAAGTGCAACATTATCCTATTAAAGAGCAGCCGTCAGAGATAATAGGCCAGTTCTGAATTTAAATTCTGACAATCCAAAGATAAACCATAGAAAAAATCAGGAAGATACCTTAACCAAACGATTTAATGCAGTCTTCTTTTGGGCAATGGGAACCACAGCATCAGTCAAAGATTGTGCAGCTTTATTGAACTCGACCTGCAAATGAAGCATGTGATTATTTGTTATGAAATAAGTGGTACTATAAAAAATAAAGCCCTTCTCCACTCATAGTACCTCATATTTTTTAACATGTGAGAATCTATCTCGGCGGAAAAATGTAGCACAACCATCAATATTGTTAATACTCCCATTAAACACCTGCACAGGAGAAGAGTAGGTGGGTTTAAGAATTCAAAAAACTCGCAAATGCAAAACATACATTGAGCGGAACGAACCTCTGCTGTTTTTCTTTTAAACAGAGCTTGATAACCGTGTTTATCCAGCTCAGGAGCAAAGAATTCCTCAAAATGATTACTTTGAACCTGAAAATGTAAGCATACAGCAATGAAACAAAAGTATTTTCCCCATTTTTTGAGGTAATTCCTATATTCCACAATGATTTTTGAGATAAGTAACATCTCTATATTCCACAAAATTATAATGGAAACTTTTCTTTTTTTGAGAATAGTGAGAGAAGCTGCCTTTAGTAGCCAATCAAGTTTAAAAAGCAAAATTATCATTTCATTGAGGAAAGAAAATGAGAATCTTTTAGAGTAAAGAGAAAATAAGGAAAATTGCCCATCACAAGATACTGAAATTAGTTTGACCTTTACAGAACTTGTAAAAACAACCCATTCTCAAAAATGAAATTTCTCATATTAGATATTACTGCCTACCTCCTGAAGGCAAACAATGTCTGCACGGTAGCCCACTATTTCACGCAATAGATTTTGTCTACGATATGTCCAAGCAAGAGCCCAAGAGGGGCAATAACTGTATAATTCGCTTGTCGCATATGCTTCAGACAGAATATTGTAGGAGAGCACAGTGAAAGTTCCTGAAGAAGACAATCGACCATCTAAATCCAGATGTCCGGGAATATCAACTCCACTAACGGAAAACATGCGACGTGGAGTTGGACATGGAGCTGGAATCACCCGGGACGTCAATATGGTACTAGCAGGTCCAACAGGTAATTTTGTTTCTGCATCTACAACAACACATTCAAATTTAAGTGCATGACCAATATCATCTGCGGTTGGTGTATATGTTTTAGACCGTCCAACTTCAAACCAGGTTTCACCGCCATTTCTCTGGGTTATTGCTGCAGGGTATAAAGGTGTGGTTCCATTTGCCAAGCTGCCACTAGATTGCGAAGAAATCAAGCTTGAATTTATAACACCAGATCCAGTACTATTAAATCGTCCAAATATTTCTTCCTCCTCGTTTCCATTTTCATTCACAGCACTAGCGGCACGTTCATGCAGAACACGATGATGTTGCCATGCATCTGAGAAACATTTAGGTGAGCAATGGTAACTCTTAGCGACGGGGATTTTGGCCTTCACACACCCAAGGCACTGCAATGTGGCTTGCTCAGATGGATGGATACTACAGATCGCGACTTTCTTATCACTTTGTATACGATACCTGCAAAAGAACCCATCGCATAGAAGTAGTAAACCACAGGAACAACAAAGAATATATTGCCCCAAAAGATGAAGTGGTATAGAGCTTCTTAGTTGCCAATAAAATTAAACTAGGTAGTCCGAATAGCTAACCAAGTACACCCTCTTATGACTAACAAATATTGCTATACTGCACCACAAAGGAAAAACAATTTGACTGACAGTTACCAATGGAGAAAGTGCTAAGTTTAATGTGCCAAACAAGAGGTGCTCCAGTCCAACAAACTCCACCAATTTGCTACAATTATCATACATAAAGAATAAATTGCAAAACTGATGAAGCAATCGCAGGTGCCAAATTGTGCCCACTAGGTTTATTGCTGAAAGCATTTTAGGATTTGCTTTCACAAATAGACTAGTAGATATTAAATGATTCCTAAGTGATGAAAAAAATCTAGATTAATTACATAATAAAAATCTTAAACGACAGAGGTCGGTATCAATTCACTGCATGCAAACTGGCATAGACATGCTAAAAGCCGACTGGTCTCATTGCACCCTCGCACTCTGTCGAGTAAATGTTAATGTTTTTACACATCAAGACAAAGCTGGCTGCGGAACAGATAGCTCAATAATAACTGCACCTAGTAGCATTTTGTTGCTTTAACAGCTCACGTATAGCACTTATTTATCTTCAATTCGCGTATGGTCCACTCCATTGATTGCTAGTGCTTTCAGCAACAGTTACCAAGAGATTTGGACCAAACAAAGTTAAAAATGTATCGACCATAAAACACATGTACTTGCTATAAATTTCTAACAAACGAGATACAAGATATGTGAGGTATCAGGAAATCAACTAAAACACCTAGGATGATTGACTCTTAACATTTTAATACAGCTACAGAAGTTGTGAAATTGGGATATTTGATAGATCAACCAACAAGATCCAGATGGGCGTCTTCTCTAAAGATAAGGTAATACCATGAGGAAAAACTATTAGAAAATGAATTGTGAGTGTTTAGTGAGCTCGTATTCATGCTGAGTAAATAATGACAACCCTACTGCAGTTAGATCGTTTATCCGACCTAATCAATTACCTCACCTTCCAATACATGGAATTCCACATCCAATTAAGGACAAACATTTAATAAGAACGAGATATATCCACGGTTGTTATATCTGACTAACATACTCTCTCTGACCCATTTTATGTGACATACTATCCTTTTTAGTTTGTCCCAAAAAGAATGACACCTTTCTCTCTTTGAAAACTATATAATCTTAGCATCCTCATTTTACCCTTAATGGCATGACTACTTGGACCCACTTGATATATAAGTTCATTCTTTTTTTTTTAACAAGAAAGAAAATGAAAAGACATATGAAACTCTCACCACCACTAAAATGAGCTTCATCATAACTCTCACCACCACTATAATTTAGGTACTTTGCATATATTTGGCTTACAAGTTACACATCAAAATTCTTCTTTAATTTCCTAAACTCCATGCACTTGAAAACATCTTCACATAAGATGGAGCAGAGCGAGTAAATTCTCAAAGAGCGGACTTGATCTTCGCTATATCTAATGCCTTTGAAGATAGTGACTTGTGCTAAATTTAATGTCTTTCTATCAAAGGGAAAATAGCTGAAAATAGCAAAGCAGAACTTGAATTAGAAGCTTTTTCCATAAGACCATACACATGAAGTTCCAATGGGCAAAACGTACTGCAGCACAATGTTTTCAAGTTTCATTAAGCTATGTGATTCAGAAAATATGCCATAACAGCTTTGTCCTCTTCAAAAATCAATGATCTACACTCACTGCTTGTGAAGCAAATTGTGCCTCATAGCTCATAAATGGAGCTTAGACTTTGATAACATTTATTATGGTATTTTAATCATATATTAGGACAGAAAACGAATCCAAGCTGCACTTTCAGACCATACTTCATGCACTTGAAGGAGAGTGGCGGCAGGGATTTTAGAAACATAACCTATTTCTTTACAGGCAGGGGCCACTGTAAGGATAAGAAACCCTCAACCAACATATTTCTTTTTGCCAAAATTATACAACTTTCAGTTCACTCACTTAACCCTCACTCCACCCCCACCGTCAAAAGAAAAATGCCACTCCACACCAAGTGAAACACAAATCCATAAAAAGATAGGGAGACCATAGAACAGCTTGCTATTTCCAACTATATCACATATTCAGATCAATTCAAACAATTAGTATTCCACTTACTAGCTACAAATCCTCAAACACTAAACCGTACAGAATACAAAATGCTAAAGTAGATATGCCACAAGTAACCCTTTTTCAGACAATGCAGTAGCCGATAAATTCAAATCACAAGGCAAAAAGTACAGTGAAATTAATACAGAGTTTAGGCTCCAAAATAATAGGTAATTCATAATTATAGGTAAATATCGTGATAAGCATTACGTGACAATCTGGTAAAAATGTTTATCACCTACTATGAAAGGTCAAAAGTCAGATTTTGACCTTTAATTTACACGGTTAGTGTATATAACTTAAATTCATACACAATGCAAAAAATAAAGCAACTGACCACTTGTATCTCAAGAAATAGCCATCAACAGGGGCAGACTCAGGGACATCCTCAGAAATGACTTCCTTATTCGGACGACGTAAAAGCACATAAGGAGTGAGCTCACAGCCTACGATCGGAATATCGGACGGGAGATGCACCCGTAACACACTCAGCATTCTCGTAGCTCACAAAGTATTGCCCACTCTTCTCTTCTCAAATTTACTACACAACCAAATTCAACAAAAGTTATTGTGCGTGGGCCGACATATGGCGGATCCGCCATCACCTGCCTTCGGCACCAATCGCCAGCCTTGCTTGCCGCTCTACTCCGTAAATTAAAACAACCTAACAAATTCAACAAAAACCCTATGAATTTTGAATTAAGAAATGTTAAATTCAGAGGGAAAGAATTGAAAAATCGAATCAAATGCGGAGTTGAGAGAATTGGGAGAAGCCGATCGATCGAAGAGTTAAGAGGGAAAGTTCAATTTTGATTAGAGAGAGAGAGAGATTTAGAGAGAGAAAGAGGGGGGAATCGATTGATTGGTGAGTTAGGGTTTTACAGAGAGAAGAAAGAGGGGTCGTAGCGGAGCTGAAGAGAGTCGTCTGAATCTGCTAATTCCAACCCAAATATATACTTATATATTTTGTCAAAAAAGAAAACGAAATATATGTGTTTCTATAATGCAATATATTGTGTGTGTTGTGTGCGCGTATATATTATCACCACTATATGGCATTGAAATCAACCAAATTAATATAATCAAAACTTAATGTAATGGATTCTTATGCTCTTTTGAAAAAATATGTTTAGTTACAAGTGTGTAATAATAAAGATGGCTTATTTTCTTATTTAAAAGAGCTACAAGAAAATAACAAATGTAAGTTAATAAAGAAAGTTGTTTTGGTATAAAAAATATTTTAAATAAAAATAAAAATTATAAAGTTGTTATAAATATATTATATTATGGATAGTCATACTAAGTTGTAAATAAGCTTCCTGAAGAAGCTTATCCATATAGGACTCCGCCGTAAATATGTTTATCTATTTAGTACTCTATTGGAAATAAGCCTCCTGAATAAGCTTATCAATTCGGTACCCGGTTATGGATAAATATTAACCCGGTACAAGATTATCCATACCGGGTATAATAAGTTTATCCTTTCAGTATCCGGTTATGGATAAACATTACCTCTAGTAGAAGATTATCCATACCGGGTATAATAAACTTATCCTTTCAGTATCCCGTTATGGATAAACATTACCCCGATAGAAGATTATCCATATCGGGTATAGTAAGATTATCCTTTCAGTACTCCGTTATGGATAATCGTTATCCCTACTAGAAAATTATCTATACTGGGTACAATGAGTTTATCCATTCAGTACTCCGTTATGGATAAACATTGCTCTCAATAGAAGATTATCCATATCGGGTATAATAGCAGCTTGCAGTAGCAGCTTACACAGCAACTTATTTTCTTTTATAAATAGAACAAATTTCAGTTCATTATGTACATAAGTTTGAATTCGAATAATATATCAGTTTTTCTCTATACATGTCTTTACTTTACAGTCTTTATTTCATAACACGTTATTAGCACGGGACTCTGCCATCTAGAGCAAATACTTTGAAAGTATCTGGGGTACAAACTTTCTTTTTCTATATAATGTCAAATCTTTCTAAACTTGAATTTGTAGCCCTGGATATATAGGGCAAAAGCTACATGTCTTGGGTGCTTGATGCTGAAATTCATCTTGATGCGATGGGTCTGGCAGACACCATCAAGGATAAAAATCAGGCATCAAACCAAGACCGTGCCAAAGCAATGATATTCCTACGTCATCACTTTGATGAGGTCCTGAAAATGGAATATCTTACTGTTAAAGATCCAGTCATACTGTGCAATAATTTGAAAGATAGATATGACCACCTGAAGATGGTCGTTCTTCCACAGGCACGTTATGATTGGACTCATCTAAGGCTACAAGATTTTAAATCTATCAGTGAGTATAATTCTGCTATGTTCAAAATTATTTCCCAATTGAAATTATGTGGTGATAGTATTACTGATCATGATATGTTGGAGAAAACTTTCACCACTTTTCATGCCTCGAATATGTTCCTGCAGCAGCAATATCGAGAGATAGGATTTAAAAGGTATTCTGAACTTATCTCACATCTTCTTGTAGCCGAGCAACATAATGGGCTATTAATGAAAAATCATGAAAGCCGACCTACTGGTTCTTGTCCATTCCCTGAAGTGAATGAGACGAAAGTCCACCAAGCTAAACGTGGAAGAGGTCGTGGCCCTAGTCGTGGTCATGGTCGTGGTCGGGGAAGAAACTCTAATCATGGTAATGATAATGTACCAAAGAACCCTCCTCACCACTAGTAGTGAAAAAGGAAGGAACAAAAGCATGAAGCGGTGCAAACACCAAATGCAGAAAGTGCATGCTTTAGATGTGGAAGAAACGGGCACTGGTCACGTACCTGTCGTACGCCAAAGCACCTGGTTGAGCTTTATCAAGCCTCCCTAAAGAAGACTGAGAAAAATACTGAAGCAAATTTTATTTCATAAAATTAAATTATTTATATTTCTACATATTCACTACCAATTACATGACTTGTTTCTCCTTCTGGGAGTGTAAAGTAATCAGCTGCATCCAAATGCATGAAGTCTAAATTATCTTCAGAAATAAAATTTGTGATTTGATAATGATGTTGACTATAATATATCTTATTTATGTCTTTGAAGAATATTGATAACATTATTAGATCAACTTAAACTCTAGCAGAGTTTGCAAGAAATATACAACCACCAGAAGTGGTTATATTTCGTATATCTCATTGAAATTATATTTCGTTAACCACCAGAAGTGGTATATGCATATGATCACCAGAAGTGATAATTTAGGCTTTCTATGTTATAATTGAAGATAAGCCACATAAATATTCTCTATATTAAATGCACGTCTCGATTTGCTCCTGAAGTAGTAAATATTTTAAAAGAGGTTGAGGCATCACAATTTGATGTGATTAATGCGCATTCAGATAATTATGTTCGATTTTCCGGAAGGATGAGAACTTTTAATAATAATAATCCATTCCCTGAAGTGAATGTGATAATGTTAATATGAACGCGCTCTTGATGTAAATATATTACAATTCACCTCCAGAAGAGGTAATATAATTGAGAGAATATATACTCAATATTTCGTATTTTAAATTTGCTCCTGAAGAAGTAATACAATTGAAATTGCCCCCTGAAGTAGGAAAATATTATGAAGAGGAGTTTTCTTGTGCTTAAACAATTGTTTATTTGATTGTGATTTTCTCTTATGATACCAGAAGTGTCACAGGAGTATTTAATAGTACAAAATGTATCAACAACTCCTGAAGAGCTAACTATTTGCCTAGAAGACACATGACACCAGTAGTGTCCGATAAATATTAAATTGTGGGTAATAATTGAAGGCTCTCGAATAGCTTATTTACAAATATGTCATTCATATTATATGATTATGGTCAAAACATATGTTGTAGTAAACCCAAAGTTTACTAAAATAAATGGTTATCATATTGAGACTATAAATCATTGGAAGATTGAAAATCTTCATGTTTCCACAATCATAGGGGGTAAAATAATATGTATATGAGAAATTACCCGCATTATTCTTCGATTTGTACTACATCATATATCACGGTAAATCAGAAGTTTACTAATACAAAAGTAGCCACAATAAATCAGAAGTTTACTAATGCAAAAAATTATGTCATAGTAAACCAAAAGTTTACTAAGAGATAGCACATGCCATAATCAACTTGAAGTTTTCATTTGCCATTTTTAAATGAGCTATTTGAGAATTTAGATAAACATATACTGAAGAACTAGAAGATTCTTCAAGAATTCTCATGTTTTGCTTGTTCTCATAATAAATTGATTATACCAGCTAAAGTTGGAACTAAGACCCCTGATTCTGAAATATATAAAAGGTGAATATGGGCTCATTCACCTATCATGTGAACCACTTATAGATGCATATATAAGATGGTTACATGTATGTTTATTGTCAACCTGCAGTTTGGCATTTGAAATTGCTTTTCTCACTTAAGAGCATAATTTTCAGATTATGAAATCAAGACAGTTCATCTTGATAATGCTACCCACTACCCTCCCCAGACCCCACGAGTGGGATTCAACTAGGTCGTTGTTGTTGTTGTTATTGTTTCATCTTGATAATACTGGTTTATATACAAGCTAGTTTAGTAGTGAATACCTCCTATTAATGGCTAAACTATTGTTTATGAGAACAAAGCTTCATGTGTTGGTCTAAGATTTTTTAAATTGCATATAGCAACACTTGTATGCATCAGACCAACAATATATGATAAGTCCTCCCCTCATAATTGGTTTAGGATCAGAAATCAAATATTTTACTATTTTTTGATGTGTGGTATATGATTAATTTCTCTACCACAATGCACAAAGATATGTTTCCCAAAGAAGATTGGGGATATATGTTAGTTTTTCTAACATTTGGGGAATGGAATAAACAGCTGAAAAATATGCTATATGAATCGAATTATCATTAATATGATCCTCACTTAGAAGATAATTCAAGTCAAATGCCAGAAGCGTTTGCTGATCCAAAATCAAATATCATATTTCAGCTGCAAATGCTCCTATTAAAATTTAAAGTCCCTGAAGGATAGAGTTTACTGTACGCATTCAGTGTGGTAGACCAATCGGTTCCAAAGGTAACAATCCTTGAAAAATGATAAGGAGCTAATGATCAAAATGAGCATAATGAGGAGGAAATGAGCTCTAGAAGAGCCCACGACATAACATTTCATGAAACTCCAGAAGAAGTTGAGGTACCTGAAAATAAAGAAAGTGATGAGATCTCAACAAGTTATGCCGCTTAGGAACCGATACAAAATGACCGTCGACGATATATTTGATACAATATAGTGCACAATACTGTGAAATATTGTGAGGATCGGACCAGTAGTCCAGACACCTGAAGATGTCATGCCATTTAAATGCGAGTCATAACCTATATGACTCATTTGATTAAATCTCTATAAAGATCCCTGAAGGATTTAAAATGTCTGAAGCATATAGTTCAAAGTCTCGAGAAATGTACTCGATCAGATTATAAAGATCTTTGTACAATTTAAATCAATTTGGGCGCAAGTGATATAATCGCTTCAGTGAATATTTGCTGATAGAAAGTTACATAAATGATGTTATTTGTTCATATATTTTTATAAAGAAAATGTCATCAGATTTTGTTACACTTGTTGTTTACGTTGATGACATAAATCTTGTTAGAACTCCAAAAGAGCTCCAAAGGCAATTGAATATCTTAAGAAATAATTTGAGATGAAAGACCTTGGAAAAATAAAATTTATCTTGGTCTGCAAATTAAATATTTAGCAGACGCAATCTCTATCCATCAATTTGCCTATACAGAAAGGGTCTTTAAACGCTTTTACATCGACAAAGCGCACCTATTAAGTACACCAATGGGTATTCGATCACTTGAAGTGAATAGGGATCCGTTCCGACCTCCAGAAGAGGATAAGGAAATCATTGGTCCTGAAATACTATATCTCAGTGCAATTGCTATGCACTTATGTATCTTGCTAATACTAACAAAAGTGGTGCAGATCGTATTGGTTATGCAGAGACTCAAATATTTGAAACAAGATTTTCATCAGGGGGAGTAAAATACGTGATGCACTCTTTTTTTCCTTACTAAAGTTTTTTCCCACAAGGTTTTCCTTATAAGGTTTTTAATGAGGCACCTAGCAATGCGTATTACTAAATATGTGCACTCTTTTTCCTTCACTAGAATTTTTTCCCACGAGGTTTTTCCTAGTAAGGTTTTAATGAGGCACTCTATCTTTTAATGAACATCTAAGGGGGAGTGTTATAAATATATTATATTATGGATGTTCATACTCCGTTGTAAATAAGCTTCCTGAAGAAGCTTATCCATATGGGACTCCGCCGTAAATATGTTTATCTATTTAGTACTCTATTGGAAATAAGCCTCCTGAAGAAGCTTATCACTTCGGTATCTGGTTATGGATAAATACTACCCCAGGTAGAAGATTATCCATATCGGGTATAATAAGTTTATCCTTTCAGTATCCGGTTATGGATAAATATTACTTCCGGTAGAAGATTATCCATACCGGGTATAATAAGCTTATCCTTTCAGTATCCGGTTAAGGATAAATATTACCCTCGGTAGAAGATTATCCATACCGGGTATAGTAAGCGTATCCTTTCAGTACTCCGTTATGGATAATCATTACCCCTAGTAGAAAATTATCCATACCGGGTATAGTAAGCGTATCCTTTCAGCACTCCGTTATGGATAATCATTACCCCTAGTAGAAAATTATCTATACTGGGTACAATGAGTTTATCCATTCAGTACCCCATTATGGATAAATATTGCTCTCAGTAGAAGATTATCCATATCGGGTATAATAGCAGCTTGCAGTAGCAGCTTACACAGCATGTTCCTTTCTTTTATAAATAGAACAAATTTCAGTTCATTATGTACATAAGTTTGAATTCAAATAATATATCTGTTTCCCTCTATACCTGTCTTTACTTTACAGTATTTATTTCATAACAAAAGTAACATTTTAGATTTTAGACTTTAGACCTTATAAACTATATTTAACAAGTTTCTCTGGACCATTATTTTATCCATTAATGTACATTAGAGAGTGTTCTAAAGAGAGAAATTGCTAGAAAAACCTCCTCAAAACTTGATTAAATAAAATGATCTCTATTTTTTTTCTCTTAATTATTTTTTATCAAAAATTGCTAACACGTGGTTTAGTGGTTTAAGGGGTGATCGGGGATGAATTTAATATTATTAAAATTTAAGAGATATCTATTAAAATTAGAAAAACTTTATTTTCCAGTACTTTCTCTCTCTTTCTCTTTCTCTTTCTCTTTCTCTCTCTCTCAAGAAATTCACAATAGACTCACCCTACCAAGTCAGTTTCGATGTACCAAACGTCGATTTTGGACCAAAAGCAGGCCACGATTGACTCTCTCGCGTCTATATAGACTCCAATATTGTGTAATTTTCCGACTTTAATAATTTTTAGCTAACTTCAAATGCATCTTTTAATTTTTTTAGAGGTATGATTTTGAGTTTAAAGAATGGGTTGTTTGAAGTGAAATCAACGTGTTGCTGCTATTTGTAGTTGGTTTTGTAAAACCAGATGTTCTATGGCAAAGATGGATATTGGTCTTAGCTATCTGCTTCGGGGCTCTGTATTTTCAATTATCGTAGTTGCCATGATCCATGTCGGATTTAACTCCTCTCCATTTTCCCCAAGTTCTTGTTTAGATTACGGACATGTTGGGTCGTCACCGTATTTCTCCCTTTTTCTGTACTTCCGAGGCCTTGAAAACCTCATTTTTAGTTGCCTCAATTTGCGTGCGCAGTCCGGGCGCGAAGCCAGAAATTTTTATGCTAAAATATGTGAATTTTGTGAAAATTTGAAGAATTATGATAGTAACATTGATATAGTTGACTTTGGTCAACATTTTGGGTAAACGGACCCGGACCCGTGATGTGATGGTCCCGTGAGGTCCGTAGAAAAATATGGGACTCGGGTATGTGCCCGGAGTCAAAATCCGAGGTCCAGAACCCCGGTAAAAAGAATTTTTCTGTTAAACTATTTTCTGAAATTATTAAGGAAAAATAAGAATGAAAATGAGCTAGAAAATATAGGTATCGGGCTCGTATTTTGGTTCCGACACTCGGTACAGGTTTTAAATATGAGTTAAGCGCTATCTGTAAAAATTTGATCGAAATCGGACGTCGTTTGACGTGTTTCGGACCTAGATGTCTAAAGTTGAAGGTTGATGAACTTTGAAATGAAAATCATGAGTTTGAGGCTTGATTCTATGTAAATGATGTTATTTTGGCGATTTGATAGCGCGAGTAAGTCCGTAGGATGTTGTTGGAGTTATGTGTATGTTTGATTGGGAGCCCCGAGGGCTCGGGTGAGTTTTGAGTAGGTCCCGAAAGGCCTTAGGCTTAAAATATCAGATATAGCAGTGTAGCAGGTCCCATGCGGCTGTAGTGCAATTCTGCGTGGTCCATGTGGACTGGTTCAGAGAGTTGCTAGTTTAAGTTCAACCAGTGCGGCCGCGCACCAAATCAGTGCGGTCCGCGCACCTAATGGGACCTCCTTTGGAGAGATTATCAGTGTTATTCATTATATTATGGGATTGTGTGGCACGCCAACCACTTATGAATTATATTATGGGATCGTGTGGCACGCCGACCACTTATGAATTATATTATGGGAT